>UZAN01051565.1:4907-18780 GCA_900618425.1 Echinostoma caproni | reverse complement strand
GGTTCAACTGCACTTCGGTTTGTAGGTCCGTTATCCGCAGGGTACTCACCTCCCGGACGTTATTCCCGATACGGTTACATAAAATGTCATGCGTGCATTCGTATGAAAGCCGCAAGTATCACAACATACTATCTTTAATAATTGTTCGTAAAAGGCATCCATAATTTGCGTGTGCCTATTGGTCTAATAACCTTTAGCTAAAAACTTTATCAAACGTACTAGATAAAATCATGAGACAGTTGAAAACACGAAGCTGCCTCAAAGAACCCATATGACATCGTGGCGTTTTGAAATTGCATTATAAGCCAAGCATTATTCAAGTTTAATCAAATTATCGAAATTATTGAAGGATACAGCGATAGGAGAGGGATGGCAACTGCTGAAATATTGTCCGTTTTGCGTGATTAAATAAACCACATGACACAGTACTCAAATCTTTTCGCTTGAACCCTAATGAGAGTATCATTATAAGAACAATAGTGCTCATTTCAGATAAACATTGACCTGCACTTTGTATCCATCATTTGATAATAAATAAACATGATGTGCTTCTTGGTTAACTCTGGTTACAACAAAACTGCTGGTATTCCGTATTCTCACAGGCCTGAATATTATCATTTTCGATTTATTTTTGTTTGCAGATATAGCACCTGCATTTATATTCTCAAAGCGGCTGATATTTCTTGTTATTCCGAATCTTCTCTGTGAACAGTAGTGGTGAGTCAATGATGAATGCATGGTCGTTATTGTCACTAATTCTCCAATTCTTTTACTTCACAGATTGTTAAATGTAGATGAGAATAAATGTTTTTCTTCACCATCCGCACAATACAAAACAACGAGTCATGCAGCAGAATTGAACACGAGAATTTGTTTTTTGTTCACTTCCTAAAACCCATCGCCAAGTAAATTTGAAGTGGATCTTCATTTGTAAAGCCAAACCGAATTAATTTTTTAACTCATGTTATTTCTTTTTCAACCGTGAAAGTGGCACTTGCATTTCACTAGCCACGGTGCACTAGACAACTTACCTGATTTTCATGTTGATCGCATCGGTTCTCTGGCACCAATTCTAGTGTACTGCTTTCAATGTACACCATACGCTTCCAAAGGAAAAGGAGAATCTGATACTGCAATATTCCACGTTTGAGGAAGTTTGAGCATCTGAAAAACTTCGTTCAGCTATCAAAATTATTGAGCATTTGTCGTATCATGTGATAATTTGGTGCACAAAAGAGTCTTTTGATCCTACCACATACATACCTTTCAAACCGAACAATATTAAATCGACTCCATTACATTTAAGCAACGTTTCGTGATTAGTTCATAGATAAAAATCATAACCTCGGAATGTTGCAACTAATCTCAACACATGGCTCAATTCCTCCAAAATTCAAACGTGTTGTAAAAATCTCAAACGTAGGGAGAAGATAAAAATATAAATTTGAGCAATATCCCTTTGCATGCAATATCCGTTTTCAAAAAACCTCAAATTGCATAGTTAACAGCAAATTGCGCAAATCACAATCCTCATGATATTCAGAGATTCCCAAATTATTGTTCTTCTTAGTATACACGTTTGTAGACATCAATTATCCGAGCAGATTATGCAGTCTCTGGATGAATGCTTCACAGCATTTAGTAACAATACGGTCTTTTGACCAGCTGTCTTCTGTGCATGAATCTAGTTTTCTTATTTTATCTGCTTACCCCAATCAGTTAGCACCGAATTCTGGAACCATAATTATTATAATTAATTTTAATTATAAATAATTATAATATTCAAACACAACATGAAACACCAGATTGAATACTTTGAAATATTGTTGAAAGGAAATTAGTTCTTCGTAATGTGCTTTCACTCCTTGTCATAAAACTACTGCATCAAACTGCGAAAGTTAAGGGGCTATCAAACCTAATTCGCCTGCAGAGTACAAGCAAATACATGAGTCTATAACCCAGCTCAAGAAGGCTGTAGATGGTGCGGTCACGAAACGTTTTTGTTAATGTGCCTGCAGTTGTAAATCACTGCATGAATAAAAACAATAAACTTTTTTGTAGAATTAGGTAACAAACTACTCCCTTTTTACACCTTCTCTGCAACATTTGCATATTGAAGTAACAAACAACATCAGCTTGACACTCGACTTTGAAATCCGCTACTAAATCACGAACAGGATGTCGATTAGGGGAAATATGACTGCGTCCTCCTAACCACCGTTACAGTGGCATACGTTTGGAGTACACAGGAGGGATAAACACTTGCGAAATGAGATGACAATTTGATTGGGACCATGTGGATATATTATCGATAATTCCAGTGCGTGTGCAGAGTTCAAACTACATTAACGTCACTTATCTTGTTCATTGTGTCTACTTCCAAACACTCTAGTATGAAACCAGCTTCCTTGGATAGCATAGGCTATGCGGTTATATACAAGGTGAACCAAAATAAGGAACTGACGCCACCAAGTCACTCAAATTGAAGACGAGACGTCATAGTTAGAACGCAGGTATACTCAAAACGGGCAGATATTTAGGGCGTACTTAATTTTACAATGCACCATTTCGTATGCTTTATCGTTGCGTGTATATGACATACATTAGGCAGACATCACAAGTAGCGCACTTGAGCACCGGAATTCCGAGTTATAATCCGGTTGTGTAAATCTGATCCTGACGTGTTAGTGCCTGAGAGCACTAGGACTTGCATTTCATTATTATTATTATTAGGTACGGCTATTTAATACAATCGCCGTCGGTATCCTATTTGTATATGAAAGAGGGACTCACGGTAAATAGATGCAGTGTATGAGCAGTATGCAGTATCTTAGGCACACGGTAAATTCGGGTTAAATACTCAAGGGAAGCATGGGTTCCTGATATCTTTCCAAATACAGATTGATTTTTTGATCAAAAACAATGAAGTAAATAACACTTATAATGGGGTTTGCGTCTCAGTGCAGAACGTAACTAGGAGGAGGAATCATATTTACAATAAAGGATGAATACAGTAGCATTGTAGCACTGAGTATTGATAGCTGTGTCAAACTCAGTGAATTTTCGCAAAACTGTGTCTGAAAACAGAATTGTCAAATCCAGCAGTTTCCTCGCGATTATTTGGTGAACCTCTGGCATTGTCGCATTCATCACGAACTATGAAATCCCAAAATGCAAGCCAAATTATTTAAGTGTTTATGCAATAAGAGCTCTTACACAGCAAAACTCAAAGCTCACCTGAAATGATTACAATATAAGATCTACCTGCCCTATCTCGTTGAAGCGGATCGAGGACTTTACCCGATCATTTCAGGAGAAGGAACATCAGAATGGATCTCAATAAACTTTTCTGTACACGCAAATAACAAACTCTCTTTATTATGAAGCAATATACAGAAACATAACCCAAACAGTCTTCAACACATAATTATCACAACTAAAATTAAACAACTGCTTCACCGAATAGGGAAGAGGAGAGCAATACAAGCTGAAAAGATAAGCTTAATTCCGTGAACAATTTGATATATTAGAAGCTACATTATTGTAAAAACTGACGCATTTCACATCCCATCAAAAACCGTATATATCCTTCATACATGATGCGATTTTCGTTCATTTGAGCTACACTTTCTTTTCATCATCCATAACCTAATGAATTAGCACCAAGAAGGCTCCCCACCCTGTATGGAATAACAAAATCGCAAACAGTTGATCTTGAAACGATAATGCTGTTTGGTTCCTTTTTTAAAGCAATCCACAGTTATTCACATTTCATTTGTATTTTCATAATAAAGTGCTGTGATAAAATTGGCTTTGTTCATTATAAGAAACAAAGCGGTTCATGGAAAAGAGATGTTTGACTTCTTTGCCACAGGAAAGCCGTGCATCGTCGACTGGCTTAAATCATTCGTCTACCTGACCGATTTGACGCCAAAACCATGCAGTACCAAGGTTCGCTTTTGTGTCACGTGCTTCCTTCCAAAGATGTATAAACGCTTAGGTTTGACAACTCACTCAAATGTACAAATCTTTCACCATGGAGAGCGCAGATGAAAATGTCTATGTCTATATTTCGTCTTCATGGTACTGGATTGCGTCAATGACACACACAGATCCCAAAGCGGTGTCCAAAATAAAAATACGCTGACAATCAATATATATCACTATTTCTTCAAGATATACATACAGCATATATCTATGTGAATAACCCTGTCAGATTAACAGATCACTGGGAATTTGGAATGTAATACACGACTGATTGGAAACATGGTGTTGCCCGTAATAAGACTAGGTAACCGCTGTTTGCGCATTCGTGTTTGTCCCTCCCTCTCTTTGTTTCTGCAAAGCAAATCATTCAGTTCAGCAACATAGTCAGTGCAAGAGTGGACTGATATTTTAATATCCTACTGAGAATTAGGTCATGGGATGAAATGAGTTGATCCCCTGATCACCGTAGGGAATGCTCATCGGTCGAACCTACTCAACCGGTTTCACGCTATTTTGCAAAACGAGTTAGAAGTATTGTCTCTAGGACCAAATGTTTGTTGTCCTAATGGCATCCTAGGCATCTTGATGAAGAGGTGGAGTTTGGAAATCTATATGCACAACGCTCTGAATTCGTTTCGTCGTAGTCTCCGGAGTTGGAAAAGCTGAAACCAACCTGAGTCAATGCATGCTGCCAACATCAGTGTGTGAAAATGAAACATGATAACTAGTGACACAACTTAGAGACCTGCAGAAAAAACAGCGAAATCATGATATTGAAAACCGACCAAGGGTCGGGAATCGTGCTTCCGAACCGCACAAACTGTGTACAAAAGATGGAACCATATGGAGTGACAGGTAGAAATTCATCAAACGACGGATAGGGATAAGACTGCTCAAATTGAATTTCTCTTATATAAATAATGAGATGTTTAAACCAAGTTGAGTCATCGATTCGACCGACCACATTCGAAAGGATCCGGCCAACTGGGACAACGATTCATACACTACGGATTTCTGAAGGTGCATAATGAATAGGTACCCTTTTATCGATCCTGGAGGTGTTCAATTCGCCGTACCAAGCACTTGCAAAATGGTTGGCTAAATTACTGTAGCCCATCAGAACTAGATTAGCAAAACAGCGTACGAGATGTTCACTTTTGTGAACAGCTTTCGTGACTTAAACTTGATGGGTAGGACAGTGCTTTCATTAGAAGTTAGCTCGCTTTTCACCAATGTTCCAGTCAGCAAAACCATCGAATACCTGTGTAGTAATGTACAAAGCAACAATGTTAATGTAGGTCTTCCTCTTGAAGACCTGAAACAAATGCTTTATTGTTGCACATAAAACGTCCAACTTAAGTTCAACGAGCAGATTTATCGACAAAAGGATAATGTGGCTATCTAATCACCTCCAGGACTGTTGTTTGCAGATGTGTTCATGGCGAAACTCGAAAATAACCAACTCAAATCTTAAATTCCGGATAGTGTGTTACATACACGATTTATGGATGATATTCTGAGCGTGATCAACACAATACTGGAAAAAAGAGCTACTAAGCAAGTTCAATGCTGCTCACCAGACCTAAAAATTTAATTAAAAATGGAAAACGACAACAAACTGGCATTTCTAAACGTCGTTTGAGTCGTAGATCAAACGGCTCGAAGCAACGATCAGTGAATAGGAAGGCGACTTGGAAGCGCCTATACATCCATTTTCGCTGCTTTGTGCCGCTAAAGGGAAAAGTAATTTGGTGCGCTGCCTGGCAGATAAAACAAGGAATTATTGTAGTGAGGATACAATAGAAGAAGAGCTCCGCTTCTTACGTACTATCTTTGCACACAATAGCTATCCAGAACGACCGAGATTTTAGCATGCTGGTGCTCTGCTCATGGGGTCCCGAGTTCGATCCCCAGTTGGGTTGATTGATTTTCACTGGTAATGGGACCCAACCAGGTCAAAACAGCTGTCCAGCGCAGCCTAGATTTTGAGTTCACGCTTCATTTGCCATATACACGACGAATTTCCTCTTTGAAAGTAAAACTGTCAAAAGCACCCAACGGGCGACCGTTTGATATTTGACGTCTTTATGATAAAATAACGACCTGATATGAATAGTCGAACGCATGTGAAAATTTTATAACCAAGCTTCCATTTGTTTAATAGTGCTCACAATAAAATATAAATAATTGTTTCTAACTTATGAAAATTCGTTACCCTGCAATAACCACTCGGTAACTCATCAATTTTCCCATGTGTTTTCTGCATAAAATCTCGCCTACGTAATCAAAGAGGTGAATATGTGATGAGCTTTGCGTTTGCAAAATTTGTTAGACTCACTCATGAAAAATATAAACTAGAAGATAGCGGGGAATTCTCAGTAGTCAAAGAGTTACTGCTGAGTATGCTGTTGATTTCGACCGCGACTGCATTCCATAGTTGAGAGTCAGTAAATAGAACCTGGTAAAAAAGGGCTTCCACTTACCAACAATTGTCACGGAAGAGATGCAAAATAATCAGCAACGTCAGCCCAAATGTGGGAATGAATGAGACTGCAAGATCTGATGGAAAGTTTTAAATAAGAAGAATTACAGAATTTTCGTCAATACACTAAGCCTACGAAACTGATGGCAGTACATGAAACATACTTCTACAATCAATAAACCGATTTATACCTTTATTTGAAGATCTACATCAAAATGTCGCACGAATTGTATTTCTGAAAACCGAACAAACCGTTCCTTTAAACACATACCAAGCATGTGGTACATAGTTATATCCGTATTTTCTGTTGTGGATCGCTTTTTGCGTTACATCGACTCACGTTCATCCGAAGCAGCGTTTGTAACTTATGAAAATTCGTTATCCTTCACTAAGTAGTCGGTATTTCACCGATTTGTTCCACGTATTACTTCCCACAAACTCACATGTAAGTTGTCAAATAAGTGAAAATTTAATAAGTTTTCCAATTATAAGGAAGAAATTGATTGTGTTTGAAACGTATATTAGGGTAATCCATGAAAGTATACAACAGAAGATAGTGGATAATTCTCAGTATTCTGTAAATTTCAAATGCACCTGCCGTTGATCTTGACAGTGACTTTGATTAGAATGTGACATTATGTAAACGGAAGAACCTAGAGAGTCAGCAAATAGGAGCATAGCAGTTTGGGCTGTCACTTACCAGCACTAGTATTCAACATCTTGCGCCTAAGTCTAAATACATTATTAGTTTTCTTATTCCATACATTCTTTCGGTTGTGGTTAATCATAAGCCAATTATCACCTATTTCAGATAAAGACTGCCGTGTTGTAATTCCGTTTCTGTTAAACTGTACGGTTACATTTTATTCAGTTTGCGTTTCTAGATGGCGCTTTCTGTTACATAAATCGTGAATCTTCCGATCCTGATGATCATTCAACCTTTCAGGGAACAGATAGTCTCTTGACTTAACTTGAGATTCGTTACCACAAACGGGTCTGTGAACACGAACAAGCTGGCCTAAGTTAGAAAAATTTTGGCGCACAATCTAGCATTGTTTATAAATAATATGCACTCTAGTGCGTGTACTACAAGTTATTGCTCATGAAACAGAGAATTCAGCTGAAACGTATGGTTAACGTAAATTTTCGAAAACATATTATCCACTGCAAAAGACATATTTCGTTGATTTATCTTAAATTAAATGTATAAAAGTCCAAAGCAACCGATTGCCAACCATCGAATTCTTCGAGTTTTGATAATACAAAAAAGAACGAGAATGCATATAAGCTTTCAATAATTCACTGTCTTAATTCTAACAGCAACCTTTTATGTGTTTCAAAGTGCTTACGATAAAGACATAAGTTAGTTCCTGCAACTTATTCCAATCCGTTATCTTTCATAATCGACTCGGTAACTCATCACTTTGTGCAACGTATTTTTGTCATACATTTACTCGTAAAAATTCAAAGAGCTAAATATTTATGCGTTTTGCAATAAGAAGGAAGAACGCTTTCATGAGTTTGAAACTTATATTGGGTTCATTGATGAAAGTACATAACAGAGGATAGCGGGCAATTCTCAGTATGTAATTAACTCCTATTGTGTGTCATGTTGATTTTGACAGCGACTCCAGTGAAAATTTGGCATTCTGTAAATAAAAATTACTTGAGAGTGAGCAAATACATCCGGAACAGCTTAAGGTTTAACTTGCCAATGCTTGTCACAGAGGAGATTCGGGATAATGAGCAGCGTCAGCCCAAATGACGGAGTGCATGAAACTGAAGTGACCTTTCTATATCAATATCAGAGGAATATTGTTCTAATGTACGAGCGAGATGCTTATTAGAATGTTCACATGCAAAATGTACTGATGTCTTCAATATCATCTATTTTGTTCTTCGATTCTCTTTAACTGATACAATACGTCGACTGATATATTCAAGATCAGTTTAATTGGAAGTGACTAATAATAGTACTTCAACTTCACTCACAATCCTCAGTTCATCCAATGTTCCATTCACTTTGCAGCAGTGGATTTGAGTCGACAGGTGCTTGGCCGTAATGTGACCGAATGGAGCAAATACAGTGAAGTTGTTTGAATAGCCGTGACTAACTAAATGATAATAAGCTCGAGTAAGAACGGTTTGAATATTATGTGCCAAAATACAGATTTTTTGATTCGTAGTATGTTGATTCCGTATGGTTTTCCGTCCGTTGAAATCACAAATGTTTTAGGATTTTGCGGGTTCCAAACGCCAGTCAACGATTGCACATTTCAGTTTATTTGTCGAAGTATCACTAATAAAAATAACTTTAGAGAAATCGTTCACGAACTTTATCTCATAATATATAGAGAGAGTTTATTTGTCGATGTGGTACTAATAAAATAACTTTAAAGTAATCGTTGAACAGTACATATGTAGTAGCCAGCTTCTTCCCTAACCTGGCGTCACGTTTAGCAAATCGTGTGCAAAGAATTCAATAGCAGCAATAAAAGGTTGACGTATCCTGATTAAGGAAACACTACAGAGAATCCATTTTCGGCGTTATATGGCAACGTATTGGGCGCAAAATCGTTATTTGATAAGGAAGCCGGCGGACTATATTGCCCATTCTATCCTGAACTACTATTTGGCTTGTCAAAAGAAGCACGTTTGAATGATTAGAATAAAATAGCAAACTGTGCCCAAATGAATAAATTATGACAAACTGAGACGGTTTTTCTGTAAAGAGCTTATCGTTTGTCTTTTGTGGAGTAACGCGAAAATGGCTTGCTACTTTATAATCCCTCCAATACGCATTCTAGTATTTCCTGTCATTTCGAACATATAGACCAAATTTATGAGGTGTTTCAAAATCTAACAGAAAAGTTTCCATGAAAATTATCGCACTGCGTGTGGACACAAACGCAGTTAGTCTACTGAACTAACTATCATCCTTCGAAATAAACCTTCACACACAGTCCCCAGTTCATTGGGTCACTGCATGCGGAAACACTAAATTACAGTCTCGCCCTAATCAGAGCTCATCAGCAGTGCATATCTGCTGCCCAGTACGAGACGTCAACTCAGGACTCAACGGATGAAAGGCGTGTGCGTTCCCACTGTGCCAACGAGCTCATACGAACCGATTTGGAAAGTCATTTTTTGTACCGGTTTGACCTTCAGTGATAGTTGGCCAAAAGAACTGACTGAGGATTGTGCGTGAAGGTGAAGTTTGTAGGATAGTCGTTTCAAATCAGTCAACATCTAAAAACGTTTCATTGCTCGTCGATTAACCATCCTCTTTTGTTTAGAATGAATCAAAAATAAATCATACCATTTCGTGCATAGTAATTTAGATGGTTTCTCTTTAAAGTCTAATTCATAGCGAACATCTAATAGTCAAGATCGCGACATGTTACGCATGGGCTCATTCAAGACGCAACCTAATCACGCTAGTAAAATTACGCTTGTTTCCAGAAGTAGCTGACGGATACAAAATGTATTCCTTGCGTTTGCTGCTATTATACTTTCATTCGTATCACACTCAAATGGCTACAGAATGAATTCCTTCAAACATTTTCGGGTGAATGCTTTGGCGTTGCCGTGGATTATATCTTGATCTTAAATATTACGTAGACTAGCAGAAGATTACCGCATACATTTTTATTTATCTCTCACTATATGTGAGGTATTACTCCATCGTTGGTGACAATAATATTTCATCATGCTCAGATAATCGAATGACAATAGTTTTTTTTCAAAAAAAACCGACGGCGTTTTCTACTTATTTATTCATGCCAGTCCGGTGTTTCTAAGAATATTCAATCATTGCAATGATACGTCAAGAACGCATGGAATCTTAAGCTAAACGCGAAATTTTTATACCGAAAAAATTCTTGAAATCTTGGCAGAGTTTTCGAGCTGTCAGAAAAATTACAGGTTATTCAACTTTATATTCCGACCATGAATGCGAGCTCATGAAATCTCTCATGCACCGGTCTCCTATATTTGGATGCAATGCGACGCAGAAGCATTTTTATTATATAACTATAACACGATGTGAAGACTTATTTGTTTTGGTGAAACTCATTGATCATGGTTAAACAGAAAAGTGGACATTAGCTCACCCGAAACCCGGAAATACATACGGCCAGCATTCAGCTGTGCTCCACGTTTCTGGTATCTGACCATAATCCGTTATATCCAAGAATCAGCGGGTGCAATGATATATATTCGTAAAGAAGCTCTATTTTAATTGTAAAACATGTAGTAAACACTGTAGAACCATAAAGTATAAAGCGTGTTTACACACAGCAAATGACTTACGACTTAGCGATACATTCCAGAGTTTCTTAAAAACGTCTCTGTGTACCGAATGTAATGCTTGTCAACGACAGCAATTAATTCCGGTATCCCATAAAAACAACTGGTACATTTTGCGGATTTTGTGCTTGAGTCGATTTCGGCATTGTAATATGCTAGGGAAACATTTGTACAGCCTAAGTTGTAATAGTGCTGTCAAGGTCTGTTATATCGATAGAAAATTCTTTAAGAAATATTAATGTAGATAATAATGACGGGATCAACTGATGTCGACGTGTATGGGTTTTGTTTGGGGACAATCTAATACGAATTACTTTCAAAACATGATTCCACACCAGTGTTATAACCAACTACTAATTGAGCCTTTAACAGTCCTAGTTTATTTCGTGCAGATAAAGGCAGCGTGATACAAAGCGACCATTTTATGGGCACAGACGGAGAAACAGCACAGTTTGGCCAATGATTTGAAGACGGGGAGATTATATGCCCTTCCGTCACACGAAGCAACCGATTTTCCATGTGATCAGAATGTGAGAAGAACACTTTTACATAATTGGTTGATCCACGGAATAATTGGTTCCTCAATGTTGACTCAGAATCCTCAAACATATTTTCAATTCATGTACCTAGAAACGATTGACGCTGCACGGAAGATTGTGTATGTCATCATGTTTTCTTTCCGAGTGCTTCGTTGAGGATGAAGCATGCTTTGTTATTTCTTTTCGACAATTCTTTCTTTCAAACAACTCCTAATCATGAGATGACCTCTTATGTTATAGCACTCAAATGAATTATGCGTTTTATTTATCCAAACACGGTTTTAAACTTGTATTCGTGAAAATATCCTCTTAAATAGACAGCACGTGTTGTAGATCCCATTTCTTCAATAAATATGCCATATTCGTTGAGTTGCTCTTTTATAAAACGTATGCTTCAATTTCCACGTTACATATCTGCAAGTAACTGCAAGCATTGTTTTGTTTCACGATTTGACTGGGCAAGTCAGGAATCGGAGTTTGCACTGCGTACTCGTGGTGATTTTGCCACATGTGTACACGTGATCACTGCATACTGTATGCTGTCTTTGTTTCACAATTATCATCTCGCCGAATAGGAAAATCAGTTTGACTGCAGTATGCTCGTGTACACACGCAGTTAAATGACTATGGTTGCCTTGTGCAAACCATTGTGTTTGAGTTTTCTATTCAAATAACTAAGGTAGCCAGGATTAGGCAGAACCGCTGGAACTCAATCGCGGTCGGCACAGGCATGTGTCCCAATATATAAAGAGCTTATCTGAAGGTGACAGCGTCAATGGAGTATGTACCAAATGAAATGTTATGCCACTTTTCAAATGATGGCTGAAGGCTCAATATAAGGCACTTTATCGTACATGACTTGTATAATACGAAAGGCAAAAAAAATTATAATTTTCTGTCCCAGTCTTGCGGATTGTAGCTGCAGAATAATCTTTGTATTTCAAATGAAGTCAATAATAGAGCTGCTCGGCGTGCTGTCGACATAGTAACAGTAGAAGTGTTTATGTTTCGTGTTTTTTTGTTTAAAAAGTTCCCACAGGTTTTCTAACGATTTAAGGAAATTATTTTTATTATTCACCAATAAGTAGCCCAGAAGTTTACCTCTTGAGCTATGCGGTTGGAATATCCATTCATGTAGGAATCACTAAATAAATTATTGAATACAGTTGACAATAATTTGGAAAGAAAAGGGATTACTCGTTTTTAAACTTTAATCCAATCGGCAACATTATGTTTCGATTGATATATTTTAGAATATTTTGCAGGCTACTGCCTGCTCTGTTTGTTAAGTCTCCCTGAAAACAACTTAACTGCATTCAAATCCATGACAGTGTCAAATCCAATTTATACGCATTATAGAATAGTTTGTTTTGAAACAAGTTAACTCATTATCAAACATCACTAGCTGTGTTTACTTCATAAGATAAATGATACAAATTTAATGTTTACGCAACACAGGCCTGCACCCTTATTACTCTTGTACTCATTCCACCGCCAATCCAAACTTGAATTAGATATACCATGCATATAACTGAACTGAAACTACTTAGTCTACGATGTATTTCGTAGTGTGGTGACCAAGTGGAATAAAAGCTAGAATGCGCAAAACATTTTCGTCTTGTCACGGCAAATAAACACTTCGCATCAATCGACTCAACTGGAGCTCAAATTAGGGACAGAACATGTAAAACGCAAATCTGGCACCCGCTTAGCCACCGGAACATGTTGTGCTATCACATCTCGCTAACACAAAGGATGGCGGAATAACCGAACTACGTTCATATAACAAAAGCTAAGGTTGTTTATTTCCAGTTAGGTGGCCTAGATAGCACTGCAAAATGTCAGTCTATACAGTTCTTCGGTGATGATGTTGTTGACTACCGTTGTTTTCACTATTGCAACTGGAGTGTAAATAGGGTTGAGGCTATAACAGTCCTTTTCAAATGAACTCACTGATCTCATAATGAGGGCATGTCGAATGATGTATTGTGTTTGCGATGGTGTGTGCCCAGCTCTCAAAAATAATACCGAGTGCAAACGTAAGGGTGAAACCAAAGGAGACAAAGAGAGTAACAGCACAGGTGGTACAAGGTTTGACCACGGGAAAGAACTACATACACTTAATAAATGATCAAATCTATGTTTAGAAGCTGAAGTCGAAATCATTGTTTCTCCTACACGTTGCTTTATAAACTGCGAAGTTCAAGAGTATTCATGAATAACTTTGCAGTAAACTGCTGACATGCATCTGCAAAACTTTTCAGTACTCTTCATCAATTTGGGTTTCATATAGTCTGAACAGCCCTGCTGTCCTTTTCGAAACGTGCTTGATAGCTGACAGGGTTGTTCTTGTCCGCAATTCTTCGTATGGTGCATTCCTTGCTATCTGAGTGAAAGTTATATTGATTTAGGTGCCGGTGTAGCCGTTGCCAGAACATACCCTGAGGAGGTATTTTTCATGTTTCTCCCTCAGAACGTTGGTGCTGCAGTGCGTTTGGATTCTTCCCAAAAAGGTTTCAACACAATGTGCTGTGGCTGCGTAAGTGAATAATTTGAT
>UZAN01051562.1:0-16608 GCA_900618425.1 Echinostoma caproni | reverse complement strand
AGCTCAAGCTTATCATGTTCCACAGGATTTTTACAGAATCTTTTGAACGACTTCAAAGGAGAAAATAATTATAATAATAATAATAATAATAATAATAATAATAACCCGCATGATCATTCACGAGTGTTGAAATGTTAAGTGGTCTAATGCATTATCAAGTTGCAACCCGTAGGAGCACATACTACTACGTGGGATGGAAAAGAATTCCATACGCCGCACATCCTGACTGCATACGTGTGATACTGGCAATCAAGGCGGCTGCTCTGGGTCTTCAACATTAGTGAATGTCTCCTGAGATGATCATTTTCAAATAAGGTCAGCATAGAGCTGCAGCGGTGGTTGGATTGATGCGGAATGGGATATGTCAAGATTAGCCCCCCCCCCCCCCCCCCCGCNCCCCGCCCCCGGAAGTCGGCGGTATTGAGATGAGTAGAGTCCCAATATTTGCAATCTTTCAGAGCATGTCTTATTACACAGACCTTTTGCCAATTTTGTAGCCAACATTTGCGGTCGCTCTAGAGCCTTCCACTCGCGGTTAAACTATGGATTCCATACTTGCACAGCGTACTCCGTGTGGCCGAACGAACGCTGAAAGCAAGCGTGGGAACAGTGTGTTTTTGAACTGCCCAAAAGCACGTCTGAGTAGTCCCACTTGCTTTAGAGCCATGGATGGCACAGTGCGTGGAACATCCTACGTCCTCCTGAACCATAACTCCTAGGTCGCTTTCGTCAGTGGCATGCGGTAGTATTTGGTTCTCCAGAGCATAGGAGAAACGAGTCTTATGCCGCATGGAAATAACTCTGCAGTTGGAAATGTTAAACTCGATGTCATTGACGATTGACCATCGGTGGGCTGCATCGACCGTTTGTGGGAGTGCTATGTAATCATCTGGTTGTGTTACAGTTCTCCAGATCTTAGCGCCGTCCGTAAATAGCAGTGTATTAGGCCCAAGGACATTCGGCAGGTAGTTTATGAGTGCAAAAAAGAGATATATTTATCTTCTTTATCAGTCAAGCGTTAGCTTTGATCGCCCGTCTAATGCCCTGGAGTTTTACCATCAAATGAGCGGAAGTTCACTCACAATTCGACGAAACATTATTTGCAGATCAAAGGCAGACAGATTCCATCTCAAAGAAGAACAGTGGTCAGTCATTGGACTGGTGAGCGGAGAACAATCAGCACCGTGTGAATAGACCGAAAGAGCTCCTATCCAGGCTGACTGTCTGGCGAAACTGGAATAAGATAACTTGTGGAGAAGAGGACAAGGAACAAATTCAACTGAAGTAAACCGGTCACTCGAGGCCTCCCTCAGTTGAAAGAACGAGTGGCACCAAATCACCGCCACCTTGCTGATATTGCCCAAACACTTCCGTAGAACAAACACAGTCAAAGATCAAACGTGAGTGAATAAACCGGTTTTCTGTATTCCGTTTTCACGGCACTAAGGTACAAACTGAATGGCCATCAATGCAGAAGTGGTCGGAAAATTGAACTTGTACATGTTCACATCGAATCACTGGGCAGTGGTGGTCCGGTGGTCAAGTCACCAAATTATCACCCCGGAGGAAGTGTGTTCGCATTCCACCTTTACCGACTGACGTTCCCCAATCTGTGTTGAATGGCAGCCCTTTGATTGACCGATCCCCCCTTTATGAAAATTGTATCATTGTATAGTCACTAAAAAAGAAGTAAAATGAAAAGGACAAAACTTGTTTCATATCCTACTCCAGGTAAATAGTGGTATGACAGTTTTGTAAACAACGGTGTTGATTGTTGTTTTTGTAGCTCGGGTGGTATAATTTGATGTTCAGGTGTTCGCCGAGCTTGCAATACCTGAACATCAAATAGTGATATATATATATATATATTCGTATACATATATATATATCGCATTGTTTTTGCCATGAGCATGAAACCCTGAAAAAAAAATGGACTCCGTATATCAACCCATCCTCTCGCATTTGCCAAGTTAGAAATAAAACATTTGTCTTTATTCGTAGAAATCGATTCGGTATCCTGTCCGGATAAAAGGAAAGCCATACTTTAATGTATCAAAACCTAAAGAAACCTCTTCTGCATCAGAAACAAAAATCAGCTTTCTCGAATGAGCAACCAACTCAGCTCAAAGTTGATTGAATCAAACGCAGAACTGTCAATCATTCAGTCACAGATTAAACCGGTGTGATTCGGAATTGATAGACGTAGCCAATTCCGAACGCGAATAAGATGAACCAATGAAGGGACGGAAGAACTCACATCTCACGGATTTGGAGGCCGGAAGGAAAAAACGCTCCGAAGTAAGACACAAACATGGAAAATCGTATGTCAGTGTGAAACACTTCAACTAACAGTAGAGTTAGAATTGCAGAAAATAACTCGTCTCACACGAGATCGTTTGCAATGAACTAAGATAACGTGGATACGAATACCCCGTTTTAATTACGTTTAATTACAAAGATCAAGTTTTACTCAAAGAACGTAGGCAAAGAATTCAATGGGACTGTGAAAACCTTCAAAAGAACGAATGCTGATTGGATTAATTGGATTTTATGTACTAACTACCCGATTTTCTAATATTATGATATACCGGAGTGAATCCTCGAGAGTCACAACTCAGAACTCGATCAATTCACGGAAACTGGACAGAGTTTTTCGGCTCGGTCCATTTTGTATTTTCTTATCTTGTTACTAAATTATACATGCAGTTGTAAAACCAAGTTTCTGAAACCGAAGGCGGCCGCAGCTGACCCCTGTGCTATATGAGAACTTAGCTAGAGTTATTGGGATTTGAACTGACAACCTCGGGTCGATGGGATGGCAGTCTTATGGCGTAAATGAATAAACGGTGGTTAGCGTGACTAAATCCCGCTCCAAATGTGACCTTAATAAACTCAATAACGGTCGCAATAAAAATTGCGCCCTACCTACGACTAAAAGATTCTCTTTTTCCCACGTCTAACCGGATTTGTTAAGGTGCATCCCTGTAAGAAAACGATAGATAGTAATTTGCTTGTTTTTTACAGTTCAAAGTATCTGCAAGTAAGGTTCTGTCCTTTATGAGATTAGCTGAAAATACTACAACACTGGAGGCCATCGTGGGAATACTAGACGTGAAGATTATTGACCCATGAAAACACCTTGAAGACTTGAAGTACACCAAATGAAAACCGCAATGGACTTGTTCATCTGAATTGAGAATTATTTTGCAAACCTTTGAAACTGTATTGTTAATTAAAAGTTACAGCAGAAAACATTCATAACTGCCTTTTACATCTTCATATTCCAGCTAACAGATGACGTTTAAATCTTGAACAAAACTCATCGCATTCGTATTTTAATAAGACCTGAGAAAAGTATCTATTGCAACAACATTGATAGTGGTTGTAATTGTTCTAAATCTTTTTCAATTTAAAGTGTCCGAATATCAATTTAAAATGCCATGTTCCCATGTGGATAGATAGTACGATAGCCCGATTACTCCATCGTTTCATATTGTCTTGCACCTTTTGTGATAATCCTGTTGTCATGTGCAGTCCATCCGTGTGCTAAAGGCACGCCTGCTGTTCAGCCGAAAGTCCCTCGTTCTACTATAGACTCGCGGTTGTAGACAAGATGTGGTTTCTCGCTCGGGTGAGCTGGGCAAGCATCAGATCTCTCGTTTCGGTGACCTATCCGACCGATCAATAAATCAACCCGATCGGTCGTGTGATCTTCGGGTCGGCATAAGCGGTGAATAAGCACTGAATTCGATGCTGCTTAAGTGCTACTAGAGACACACCACAGTAGAGTCCGTTGTGGAACGATGCTCCATGTGGGAAATTCGGAATGAAAAATTCTTAAAGCAATGATGACACGGGCCAGTGTTTGACTTGTCTAAGATACACGTACCATTTTGCTAAGCCCGTTCGGTAAACGGATAATCATAATGATAAAACTTTTCTTAACTGCGGACTACAATTTTCCCTAATATTGGCCAACGCAAAACACTTCTTGGAGTTTTGCTAACTGGCTTTTTCGCGTTGAACAATTTTGCTAACTACAGATGAGGTAAAATTCCGAACGAAAGAGGGAACAACTGTTTTATAAAAGTTGTTCAATATGTTTTCCATCCTGCTGCTTGAATAGCGAAATACGGTGGAGATAGTTTCTTTCCACCTTCAGAATACTAGCAATCGTCAGACTTTCGCAGTGCACGACGATACTCTGCTCTAGCTCCTCGATCGTTTTCCATTTTCGGGAATAAACTATTCGTTTTATATATGCCCACAAAAAGAAATCTAAGGGAGACAAATAGGTTGATCTTGGAAGCCATCCTTTTGGTCTTCTCCGGACAATCCGTCGGCAGTTAAGTTACGAGGAGATTTACGGGGAGATTTCTCAACACCAGTGTGCGGCGGTGCACCGTCATGTTGGAACCAAACTGTGTTACAAATTTCTGTTTCTATAGGCCACATAGCAGGTATCACATTATTTTGAAACATTTACATTTACGAGAACCCCTGGACCTCTGAATAGTGACCTGTCTAATTTCATTGATACTCCAAAGAGTACCACTACTATTATAGTTCAACCATTCGTCGCATCGATGTCTGAAAACCGAAATTCTAAGTATTCGAAGTAGTCATATACGAGCACCCCAAAAACTGTTCTCCCAAAATTGGTACTTATTCCAAGCAGGGCGTAAATTCCGGTTATCGAAGTAGGTTATGAATGAGCAGTACAACCGCCCTCGTGCACGCATGAATGAATTATGTTTTTGCTTAATCCCCATTAGGAATTCAAATCATTACTTATCGTGCGATTCGTTACATACCTGAGATCACCCAGGTTATCGTTACTAGGTAACCGTAAGAATCGTTTTATACCACGATTCAATTTTCCTTAGATTGTGCTGCCATGCCAAACGGATATTATAACCAAAGGCCACACAACAATCCGAAATTCCCCACGGTTTGCAGTCAGATGTTCCTTATGAAACTTCCATGAAGAATATTTATTCATTACAATTCTAGCCGACATGCTTACCATTGAATGGAAAAGGTATGCGTCCTTAAGGTTAAATATCTTTTTTATTTCTTGGATTTTTCTTCGACCTAGAATCGACTGTTCACCCCACCAGAAATCTTCCGATTTAAGGGATAGTCGCTTTTCCCCGAAAGCATAGGAATTGATTCATTATGTTGCAATCGAACGGAATTTGTATGCATCAGCCGAATGTACGAATAATGCACGGATTCTCGCTGATCTACTCTGATGTATGGGGCAACGTTGAAAGTCTTATTTTAGTACAGTCAGTCGAATCCATGCCAGTGAGCAAACGTCTGCTTGAAGTACTATAAACTATTGATTGTCTACTTGTGTACTACAACTAACCAGCTGATATACTGGTGTTATTAGAATAAAGGTTGTTTTTATCATTCTTGTTTGTAGGTATGTAGGTTAGGGCTGAAGTTTTACTGGCATTGTCTAAAGCCTTCTGGGAATTGGTATGGCGTTTAAAATATGAACTATATTCTTCGGCTCTCCTTCGAAGGTGCAAAAGAATCGTCTGCGAAACTTTGCAATTTGATATCTTTCCCAATCGGTTTTCAGTTACTCAAATTTCTCTCATTTATTGAGCATCCGCACAAAAATCCCCACTCAGTTCACGATTTGTCAATCATATTGTGTCTTCTCTGTACGCTTTGTAACGGAGGTTATCTTGCATCGCCTCCAAACTACGGTTTGAATGGCAAATCAGTGTCGACGAGAATTCAACCACACCTTTTTTCACATTCACGGGTTTGACAGATATTACTCCAAGGGAGTGTTCTGAAACCATGACTATGTAGGACTGAGGGGTAAACGTGCCAACCCATGTACCACCTGAAACCACAGTCCGATAACGGTCTACATGACTGCCGCGATGCCCACTTTCGACATGATCTGGACTGATTAGAAGCTGAGTGAGTTAACCATGTTGAGAATTCAAGATCTTGGTATGTGAAGTGTGGGACAATTTTCACCCGATAGACTCAAACTTACCTCAAAGTATTTATACCCATACGAGGATGATGTGTATGAGGCTATGCGGTTGGTCAACGTCGATTATCGAGTCACCTTAATCCGACGCAATCATAATGCACCCAAAAGACGCAGTTACATGCTGACGTTGGTAGTGTCCACTTTCATGAGGTAAAACTACTGAAAACTGGGTAGGTCAATTGGATATGTGATGAATTTAGCGAAAAAGATATATCCTAAGAAAAACAAACCACATTGGGTGGCTACAGTTCCCTTTTGCAATTATGAACCACAGGTAAATTGGATTCATTGGTTAATGCATCGATTATACCCTTAACATATGCAATGTAAAGATATGATAAACAAATGATGTACCTCCACATTGCATAGTGTAACTGGATATTAACTCTTGTATGGACGGCTGGAGAAATAAACATACGATTTCTATGAAAGCAGTCATCCAGACCACGCAAACACCGATAGCTGGTATGGTATTCACCATTGTGGAACCTAGTCTACAATCGCTTTGTGTCGCTGGTTGTAACTCGTAAGCCGTACCCATTCAGTGGGTCTCCTGTGATTAGAATCTGGTCATTGGTTGTTTTTCTAATGCGCCTACCACCAGAGATATAAGGGCTGAACCTCGCCAGCCTGCTATGTTCGTCTATCATTGAGGCTAAACGTACCATACGTCATCAAACAGAATAGCGATAATCAACTCGCAGCACGATGATCATCCGCAGGAAAGGGTGTTTTCTCACGGAGTGTTTGAGAACACAGAGCTGAAATTGAAACAGACCGGATATAGTGCTTCCAAACCTAGCAATGCACAGAATGGTTTTGAGCTCTGATCTGCGTCAGCGCACTCTAATCGAATAGTGCGCGATGATTCAAGTACAAACGAACAAGTGAACAAGAAACACTGGAAATTTACATGCATCGAGAAAGTTGCATGCGGACTATGGGTAACCAGATCTTATAATTCAGAGTATCAAATCATCTGTTCATAGTAATGCTAAGCCAACACTCGAACGAGAGAAAGAACTCACAAAAATTAAAGCAGAAATGGATTGAAAACAAAGGTGATCTCGTTTATCCAATTGTTTCATTCGTCGTTTTTTAAGAGCACAATCTAGGCAGTGATTCTCCCTCAACTGATGGCTAGCATGCATGATCTGATATGCCTCGCGACTGCAGACTCTCAACGAGTTCGTCCCGTGACTTGTCCTATCCAATTCACCACTACACAGTGCGACTGATGTGTCTAATAGCAGTTTCATCTCACGAGGCTGCATGCGTGTTCTTGTGACGCAATGTCTATCGCAAATAGTCGTTATCGTTGATCAACCAGACATCCGGAATCGAATTGTCACCTCGTTATGAACTTATTTCAACAATCTGCGTGGGCACGAATGCCGTACGGAAAACAAGGAAGATTGTCGAGTAGGTGATTAATAGTTCTCATATTGTTTATCAAACATATTTTGTGGAGAAGACACGCGTGATGTGACGTAAAAAAATGTTGAAGTTCACAAATTTAAATCCGTCTTTTTTGGATGCACAAATTCTTTTTCCCGAAACACAGTATCTGCTCATGAAAGAGAGCACTCTTTCGTAGTGCTGATGCGGTCCATTCATTCTCCGAAACGGATCGCAGTTACAAGTCATGCGGTATCGAGGAGCACAATTTTAAAAGGTCTCATTGCATGGCCGTTAGAGTAGTAAACACGGTTTGAACTTGTGTGCGATCAACAGGAACAGTTTTCTCGGACTAGCGAATGTTGGCATGTGCTTTCTTAAAACAATCCGTTCTTCATCCAATCACCTGGATCGTTTTTGTATGCTCAAGGTGATTATGACATAATTCTGGATAAACCTAACAGGACGACTGAATATGTCAATACATGTATACTGACTGATACAACCACAAGCATACTCTTAAATTTTATGAAGATCTTAAATCTTATTGGTTAGCAGGATTTCTTTATGTGGCTCATATCCAGCGCTCCAATCTTTTCTGCCTAAATGTGATCACGTGACTTGATTTGATAGTGGACAGTGAATTTTGATTTTTGGTTTTTGTTCTCTTTTGACAAAACAATTTGAGATTAACTTCCGAATAAGACGAAAACAAATGGTTATTGTATATATTTGTTTGTGTGTAGGGATTGTAAAATTGTAATACATTGATCAACCACACATTTGTACTCGGGTGGACAACGATACAGAATACTCATCCAAGTAGCTGTTTACAATGTTTCACTTTGTCTGTGCATACTACATAATGTAGAACGATCGATCTTTTTAAGTTTCTTACCTTGTGCACATAGACCCAGACAAAAGGGCCGGCACACAAATGATGAAACCTGTCCCGGTACCAGCCCCAATGGGTCACGTATTGGCTGGGAACATTCGAAACCTGAATACTTATTCAGTAGGAATTGAGTGTCAGATACAAACAAGATAATGAAGTAGAGATAGCCGATAGACAAGTTCGTATGAATCCTTTGGTTCTACGTGGGAGGTCCGAAATCGACAACCTGCAAATTGATCCGTTTAGTTCACACGACTGCTGATGAGACCAGAGGTGAGGTCAGGATAGTCGTACACGGTTCTTCCCGGCATCTGATTAGATCGCCTACTTTGCTCTGCATAGGACTAAATCAGGTTTGCGGGAAAATACTGCACCATTGCTACAGTATGTCGAACACACAAATTGAGTTTAACGTGGATTACTGGGGGCAAAGGATGCGATCACGCCGTTTCTTCGTAAATGAAGACCCCATTTGGTGAATCCTTTGAACAGGAATAAACCCAAGTCTTGTTGGAACTGGACACCCAAAAGTAGCCTCGGTATCGTCACTGGAATTCAGAGGCTACTCGTTTCTCCCCGTTTCAAAAATACCCGGTTTGCGGATTGCAGTATAAAAAGTGTTAGGATGTTCTGTTTCTTAAATAAATCCCTTGTATTCCATGTTCTGCTCCCATTTGACGGGAAAGTTCCTCCATCAATCTGTTAAAAGTTTGAATTTCGATAAGCATTGCTGAGTTGGAAAAACCGCGATCTTATTTATCAACCCAAAGTCACATAGGTGTTGCAACATTATTTATAGATCTTAAGACCTGAGGCAGAGAGTAATGGAAGTGTATGCATGTGTGTGTGTGTGTAGGAATGTTCAGCGTGTTAGTTGGTGTGTGACCTTTCCTCATTTGGGTCAAGTGACACGTCATATTCTGTCTTGGGTTTTACTCCCGGCCAAGGCAATAGGAGCGCCTGCACCAGTCGGTTTCGGGAACACAGGTTGGGGCCTAGTAAGCGAATGGTGA
Organism: Echinostoma caproni; assembly: GCA_900618425.1. Lineage (NCBI taxonomy): Eukaryota > Metazoa > Platyhelminthes > Trematoda > Plagiorchiida > Echinostomatidae > Echinostoma > Echinostoma caproni. Next base: position 7,277 of record UZAN01051562.1, on the reverse strand, counting down.
TCGCCTCGGCCATAGCCAGGGTCCCAACTAGGGCCGCCCTCAATCGATTTCGTGGGATGTGATAAACAACATCGAAAGCTATCTCCTGTTCGATCTTGTGCCCGAGTGTTCACGAGATGCCCCACAATGGCGCTTGAGATACAGCCGGTTTTTCCTTGACTTAACCATCGCGGGCGATGCTCCACTGCAGAGGTTGAAGCGAACAACATATTGGCCTTTCTGGATGTAGCCGTGTCTAGGAAAGAAGATGGATCAGTAAGAAGACAGATCCATAGAAAGAAAACATGGAATGGCCTATATACCAACTTTCATAGTTTCGTTCCTGTGAAATATAAATGCAATCTAGTCCGGTGTCTAGTCTTCAGAGCCCGGAAGATTTATTCAGCAGACACACTGGATGAAGAACTACGCTTCATCCGGCAAACGCTGCAGGACAATGGTTATCTGGAGAAGTTTATCGATAAGAACATTCGGCTCTCTCCGGAGAAGGAAAACGTCATCTGCGTCCCCAAGAAAGAACTATTTATAAGGATCCAATTTAAGGGGGACTCACACCGACAGCCTAGTACAATCACTGAAAGCGGTTGCAAATTCCACCTTCCTCGCAACAAAAATTAGACCAGTATTCTCTACATTGCCGGTGATGCGAATGCAGGTGAAAGACAAACTGCTGAAACTGACCTCATCCATGATAATCTACTCTTTCAAGTGCGTCTATGGCGCATGTTACATAGGTCGTACGGTAAGGCGTTTGTTTCAACGTGTTAAGGAGCACCACCCGCGATGGTTGAGTCAGGGAAAAACCGGCTGCATCTCAAGCGCCATTGTGGGGCATCTCGTCGACACCGGCCACAGGATCGATGCGGAGAAAGCTGTTGATGTGGTTTATCGCATCCCAATCAATCGCTCAAGGGCGGTCTGAGTTTGGACACTAGCTACGGAAACTTGAAACACTGGGTCCCTTTTATCCATCGCATCAAAGCCGAAAGAAGACATATGTCGCGAGATGTTAACATTTCGTTTAATCTTCTCAATCGCTGACGTAAAACACTAGCTATGGCCGAGGCAATCGCCATTCGCTTACTAGGCCCGACCTGTGTGGCCAAAAGCGATTGGTGCACGCGCTCCAAATGCCTTGGCCGTGTGTGAAAACCAAGACGGAACATGACGTGTCACTTGACCCAAGTGGGGAAAGGTCACATCAACTAACACGTTAAACTTTCCTATACACACACACACTCCCATTACTCTCTACCTCCGAATATTGACTTTAAAATGAGTCAATGGCTATGATTATGTAAGAATTTTTTTCCTCTATATGATATGTAAGAGCATGACTAGGAATATCCGAAAACAATTGTTCGCTCACGGACTCGTTTTCTCAATGCTATCATGGGATTATTTAGAACAGTTAACGACCAATAACGACGAGGACGTCGTGGTTGGTTCCTGGTCTGTAGGTAAATTTCTGAACTGCCTTTTCTTCCAGTTCCCTTATCGTTCGATTTTTGTATTAGTCTCCATCCTCTTCGTTATCCACTGGTATTTCTAAATGTGATAACAACTTTTTCTCTTCTGATCAACTGAATGCTTAGAGCTCTAAGTTGCCCATTGATGATCAGTGCGGTTGTACAATTCGCAATATGAATTACCCTGATATTACTAAACCTATATACATTGCGAGTTTGACAGCGATCAGTGAAGTTCGCTTCACTGTATTTCGCTGTGCGATGAGGATGATGATGACACATGGATAAACTTTAAAATATATAGTGCCTGTTTATACGAGTCACAATTAAGATGTCGGTATATTCCCCAATCTGGTCTCCCTTGCTTTGTAGACGTTTGCGTTCTATTCCATTTGCTATGGTGATGTTTCTGTCGGTTCACGTCTTCAGGATTGACAAATTGCCGGTGATGTATCAGAGGGAATAACATGCCCTGATTCGGTTACATTTGTTTGTTTTTTCTTACAGAGCACTTCAGTCATTGTGACAATATCCTTCACAAAATTTTCATCCAACAGTAGTCACTCGGTTGATCCCGTATCAGGTGATTGTTTAAACTTCATCTAGCAACACGGAATAAGTACATGCGTTTACAAGAGCACACAATTGCTCATCGATCAGTAGTTGTTTATCATTTTATATTCATCAAGGTGTTTGGAGAGTCAGATCATACTAAGCGTCGCGCTTACACGAGTACTCCAGTGGCTACTACCGCTTAACTGTTCTCTTTCCTCTTCGTCACAAAATAATCCTTTAAAATGGTTGCCCCCAACCTTCTTGAAAATCGCTAGCAAATAAATAAATAAAATAAAATAAAAAAGGCACAGGACTACACAAAAAGCACAGTTTATTTTGCGTCTGTACCCATAACATAGCCAATAACGCGCTGTCATACGCTGGCAGGTATATGATGCGCCTCGTTTATACTCTATTGCTCCTACGGCCCGTTGAGCTAAATTTTCTGAACGAAAATGATGGGATATTGGTAAAAAAAGAAACAGTAAACCATACTCGAAAGGAGCACGATCCAGCTGATGAAAAAACATTTGTTTCCAATGGATTACGGTTTCCAAAAAATTAACTCACTCGTCTGCGAGACACGTACTGGTCAATCGAAGGCTCTAATTCTCTAGAAAAGGATCTGATTTGGTTTGGTTTGGATAACCTAACAGTACCGCTTCCGCGTGTCCGTCGTTAATTGATATATTTGTTGTAGACATGAGTGTACCAAAAATTTGTTTGACACAATCTAAACCCCGATATACACCTACCAATCCGGAAGAGAGTGGTTTTGAATATTTCTAATTATTCTTCCATGTATTGTTTTCTTTTTGCTTTACTCCCCTGTTTCTTGAATACCACAATCGATTTACTTTCGTATCCCCAACGACTGAGTAGTGTAAGATCTGGTGAGAAATACAAAACTGATGTTGGTATGTGTGACCTTGAATAAAAAGAAACATGTAGGTGGGAATTATGCGACAGGCGATTGTCCCAAGAGTAAGGACTGAAAACAACAGCTCATCATGTGAATCCATCATAGTTATCGCTATTGAGATCAGCAGAGGCACATCTGTGTCTCTACTGCTTCAAATGTAACAGTGATGCACTTTGAAAACAAAACAACCTGTGTACAACAAAAAGCAAGCTGGCCTGCATTTATCAAAAAGACGCTTCCAAGAAAATATTGGCATCCAGTCCAGTCCCTGTGTGAGGATAGGAACACGTATTGTCTTCATGCCCGGTCGGAACAGCTCTCACCAAAGTGAAATGATAGAAGAATTGGCGGTAGGCAACTTTGCTGTCGTTCGGTTCAATACCACGCCTAACATATCGGGACTTTATGTGGTTCGCCGCTCCAAGAGTGAACCGGAGGTCCTGGTAACTATGGAGTTCACCCAGTCGGCTATTCATCAGATTAACGTGTGTAATAATAATAAAAAGATGTGGCCTCCTCCGAAGCCAGCTTCGCAAATCCGCCTAGACAAACCAATCGGACAGCATTTAAGCATGTTCGTATAGCCAACATGCACAACGCGGCCTGAGGAAGCGTATATAGATAGTCTCGTCAAGCTGCCCAAAGTGGCTGCTGATTAAATTGTTACACTAGTGTTTTCAGTAGAGTAAACCGTACAGAAATTCCGTGAACACACTCCCAAATTATCAGTCGATAAGTTTGGGAGTGCTAAGGAGAGTATGTGTGGTCATTTCTCCGGGGAAACCGGTTTCCGGGGACGGATGAGTTCTCTTAGATGGAAGTGTTATTCACAGATGTTTCGTAACCAAGCCAGGCAACATCACCAGTCCAAGTCACACTGATGATCAAGCCTAGCTTGGCTACGAAACGTCTGCGAACAACACAATTCCAGCTCGGAGAACTCACAAACACCAGCATCCGTAACCCGAGCTACAACCATTTATTTGCACATCGTTTCTAACACAAAATGGTTTCTCGCCCGCAAATGCTAGATACAATCAGTTAGGCACGACTACAATTTTCACTATTATCTTACGAATCAGTGTTTCAATTTGCTCCTAAAACACAAATATACCGGTATAAAATAAAAACATGAGTATCGCCCACACATTATCTCCATCAAGGGACGTTAACAGTGTTATTATTACCCATCTAGCGGGGCCCTGGTAAAGACAGTGTTGAGCTTGTGGTTAGCAGTCGACTACCATGCTCCTCCGCTTTGGCTGAGTTTTGTCCCACGGTCGTCGGCATACTGGAATGTGTGAGCAATGACTTTGTGATTGGTCNCACGGTGGACGAGATCGATTGTTGACCAGATCCAACTGATGCTGTCAATGTGATGGTAGAGACTGATGCAGTGGTTCCGGCGGTGCTATTTGTTGTGTGAGCAGCCGCGGTCGTGGACTGTGCGGATTGATTGTTCAAGTTGGAATTATTATTCGTGGCCGTTGAATTGCGACTAGCTGTGTGCAAACAGGGTGCCATGCAACCGTATGCGGCACGATAATCCTCCATACTAATGCCCAGATTTTGTCGCGTACGCCAATCTGCAAGCAGTGAGGAGATGCGATTCTGTGGATGAGAAAAAACAGAATAAGTCAAGAGTGACCCCCTTACAACCGAATTGCAAATAATTATGAAGTGGCTAGCACGCAAAGATGTATCTAATCATATCGATAATTTACCGTCCCAAACGCCTCAGTAAAGTCGATGGTGAGCGTTTAAAATAAAAACAGATTGTCTTGTTCCTGGATTCTTTTAAAGTAATGTCTACTGATTTGAATCTACCGTCTATGTTTGGGAAATCCTACTAGTTGCCTTCTTACGGTAGGTGTATTTTCACCTGGGTGAAAGTGTGAGAAACCAAACCCTCACACTTACAGAGCTAGGTTGATAGGGAAACCATCAACTGGCTCGCTTAAGGGAGACTGATCGAATGTCCCATGATAAAGCGCATGAACTGCCACCATAACTACTGATCATACATAGATAGCTGATATGGCGTGCCAAATAAATCAAGGTACAACGATTGAAAACCTGCCTTGAAGAAGGTTACCCGCGGTAACCGAAACGTCGGCGAGTATAATTCTCTACCGACATCGATGTGTTATTAACATTATAACATTCAAAACAAGATATAACGATCTTTGTGATGAAGAAATCAGTTCATGGTTTGTTCGAGGAAGGTATGTGGCCAGGATGCTCGGATCAAAACAGGTTGTTTATCAGGGAATTCGCAACTAGAGCATTCGGCAAGCGGATGCATGATCCAGAACACAGTCGATACTGTGGAAAAAACTGCGACCGATTGGGAGCCAGTGTACAGTTCGTCAAGATAATTCGCCTTAAGTAACGCGTTAAATTTCCAGATCCCACATTAAAGAGTCGGCGACCAATGTCAGAGCCACTATTGGTACGTCTCTTCTTGGTTGGTTTGGAATCAGGGTTCTGCCTACTCCTCTTGGTCAACTGCCTTTGGTTAACCAACTGGGTTATGGTCCCAGATGTTGGCTTCTCATTATATCGATTTATTGGAGAAACACTCAGGGCCATGAGAAAACAGTGATTAGGGTTTCTTGAGCAGAAGTTTTTTTCAGACGCTTGGTCGTGGCGGAGACGGTGGTCATTTGGCGAGGTACAAGGAAAGAGTAACCAACCTCAATCCAAGACACCAAGCCCAGACCGACGAATTCAGAGGCCTGGGTATCAATTTGTACACAGATTAGAACAAAGATAAGTCCCAGCAACTGAGGTATGCGGTTAACCAGTTACTAACAAATACACCGAGATTTTCGAAGGTGGGGACATAGGCAACTCACTATCAAACGACACCAGAGACTGATTGGCTCATTGGCCTATCCGATCACGTAACGACTCCAATAAAAATCCGAATGATGCGTGTCTTGACCCCACCCCCAACCCTTCATCCACCATCGACGAATGTACTGATAGTTAGCACTTATTGACTGTGCTCGGGAAATCTGAATATATGATCTGCCAACCGGTTCAGTTTACTAACCGATTTTTAGGACGTGTCCTTGTGCTATTTCGTAAACCAATTACTATCCATGTTAAAGAGTCATGAATGAAGACTGAAAAACGGTGAGTGTACACTGAACACTGAACCACTGGAGAGAGTTGTTGAAATCGAGTCATTCCTATAGAAACTGGAGTTTAAAATTGTATCTATTCGAAAAACAAGAAACAACCACCAAGTATAATATGCAAAAATATCTTGACAACATTTAAAAATTCGAGGTGGGTAAATACGGTCAAAATGGATGCCAAAAGTAATCACCCATCCCTGACCCCACCCGAACTGATCACATGGTTTCTCACGATATGTCAGCAAAAATGCACTAGCCATGGGATATCAGCAGAAATTTCTACCCCACAGAGCATGCGCAGTGCACGGTTGATCGCATAAATCTGTGCGTAAAGTTCACACTCGACGCATGACCAACCTTGAACCGATAACATTTAATCACTATACTACTCACAAGTAACTACGAACTGAAATGAAAATTAATGGGAAATGCTCAACTGTCACGATAACACCTCTTCAACATCAAGTGAATCCAACCAATCGCAATCCATTGGAAATCCCACAAGATTATTGGTGTTTCGACCGTCAAATGCCATCCATTGGACCGGGTCTGTCTAAACCCCGTCCAGTCTGAATGAACTCACTTCCCCGCAAACGAACAAAAGTACGTTTTTAGTGAGTTACCAAGCGAAGTTGAATGTTTCGAGGTGGGTGGGTTAAGGTGGGCTGTTCTCCCACCGCCCCCCCCCACACAAACAAAAACCCCCTTCTCACCCGGGAACGTTATGTTCGTGATCGTTGATCGAGTGTGCATCATAGATACGAATGAACAGACCCGAAGTTAATTGACCTCTATCGGTCGGGTAAGGAAGCGAATCACATCAGGATGGAGTGATAAGTCGGTCACTAGACGTGAATGTAAGCATGATTCTTTGTATGAGTGGAGTCAATCTAAGCCCACAATAACTCAATGAGTAAATTCCATCGATGCCGAGATTCTCTCGAATAAAACCGATTCCTTTGAATCGAATGTGATTGCTTACGTATTTCTGACATTGAAATGTACACTTGATAATATAATTAACAATGGTACAAATAGTGAAAGAAGTAACAGCATTTCACCTGAATAGTAAGATCAGATTCAAACCCATTCACTAGCTAACAGAAATCAGATGAGTTCCCTTCTTCCTGAAGGAATGCCTCAGAAGTACGCTAACTTACTGAGGTCGCTATACTCACCTCAGGT
>UZAN01051560.1:0-18479 GCA_900618425.1 Echinostoma caproni | reverse complement strand
ACCAACTGTCTGTGTGATTCATGGTGTGTGTGTGTGTGTGTTTGCGCGTGAAGGACCACAGCAAGCTCTGGATGGCGGTTTCGTTCATGGAACTGGGACTGGTCAGCAGCGCGTATTGTGTGTGTGCGTGTGTGTGTTCTCTACCGGGGCTCGAGCTAGGAGTTTTCGGGTTGGAAATCGAAACCACTATCCATCCACATGTGGTTATCTCTATCAGCTATAGCAGCGACAATAAATTCAGTTCGCACTGCTTAACTGATAGCGCTCTGTGCGTTATTTTATGCGATTTACGGAGTCCACAGGCTATTCAGTCGATGAGGATAATCAACACATCCGGAATTATTTGTTTGTTTTTTACGCTTCCGTTTTGGCTAGGATGTTCGAAGAACTATCGAGCTGTTCCGTCTGTTTCAGTAGATCGATGCCTTCACTAGCATGAGTAGATCTTGCTAACTACGGAGTCTGGTAATTGAAAATAAATTACATATATGATGAGTTTTTCGTGTAAATGAAACGTGAGCTAAAAAGTTCGGAAACATTTCACCGGACAGCATGGTACATGTTCTATTTTCGTGCCAGATAGATTGTGCAACAGCATACCAAATTTACTTAAACAATTTCCTCCAGTCATTTTGGTTTAAGTTATTATCTAGGTATGTGAATGAGATAATCAATCCCAGTCCCTGCACGATCACGTTGGATAAATGACCAATATAGCCCTAGGGTAATTCAACGACTAACAACGATCCATGCTCATCCGTGTTGCGAATGACCTGCTTGATGCACTGCCCGGATTCAGGAATTCGCTTATCACATGCTAGTGATGATGGATTGGAAATTGGTGGGGGCGCAGTGGTTTAGTCGCTGTTACCGGCGAACTTTGTACCCTATGATCCGAGGTTCGAATCCCACCACCAAAACCACCACCACCACCACCACCACCCGACTTTGGTGGTGGTGGGTAGTTCTGCTGTCGTCCGTTTCACCTAACCACGCTTAACCTAGCGGGACCTTATGTGGTTAGCCACTACAAGTCCCGCTGGGCTTGGGTTACCGGTTTCCATCACTGAACAGCAGGTCCTCGTGACAATGAGGTTCACCTCATCTGCTGTTCATCACACTTAGGTGAGTAATAAAAAATATATTGTGTATGAGGAAAATGAAAAGTATCCTGTTAGCTGCCCTGGAGTAGCCGATTGGGTAGTATATGCTCGCTTGTGAGGTTGCGGACTCGATTCCCACTGCTGCTGCTGCCGAGACCCAACCAGGTCGAAACAGCTGTCCAGTGGGTGTTTCCCAGCCTCATGTGCTGCGTGCACAATACAATTCACCATGTGGTTTGTTTATTGTCCACTGTTCACTGCGACACATTGGACGACAGTACCGGATGACCTTTGCACCACAATGTGGTATTTACGTGTACAATGTCATCGAGGACGCCTCCCTATTCGTCCATGTCCAAACCCCCTAAACAGCTTCTCTCTGTGCTTTCAGTAGCGAGCATTCAATCGACTCTGCACAAGACATCCGCCTTCCACAGGCTGAATAAAATGTTAACAGTGATATATCGATACTTCATGAACGAATGCACACAAGCGAACCCAATGGGTACTGATCCCGTGCATTGCTGACGTGTAATCCCTCTCGATTGTGTCCGATTCCGATAGTCCCCGGGGCACTTACTCACAATCATGCTATATGTCTGGTTCACGGTTTCCAGTTGAGCTCAACTGACCTAGTGAATTATTCAGACATTGGAGATTCTCTTGTGATGTGTGTGTGTGTGTGCGAATGCGGTGGTGGTCCGGTGGTAACGTCACCAAATTATCCACCCGGAGGACGTTTGTTTGAATCCCAGCATCACCACTACCACCACCGTCTGATTGTCCTGGTTGTGCGTTGTATGGCAGCCCTTTGATTGGCCGCTCCCTCTTTCCTGAAACTGGTATCATTGTGTATTCAAGTAAAAGTGAAAAGTTTTTACCCTATGAACTGTGAACTGTGACGTTTTTCTGTTTGCGAACGAACAAAGCGCGTGTGTGAAATAGCCATTCAAACGCAGGCGTGAAATGACCCCGTGTATATTGCTAATGGACGCGCATTCGCATCGTTAGAGAATCACATCTCCCCCCTTGTGTGTGTGTGTGTATGTGTTGCAATTCCCTGAGGTGCAACTCGAGATAAAGCAGCGGAGTATCAAGCTTGGATTAGTCCATTTCGATTGTTCAGAGGCACCAGGCACTCTTGATGGTCTTGATAGGTGTGGGTTCCACTCTTTGGGAGATCGTTAATTCCCCACTAGTTGAATGCATTTTAAATGCGGTGGAAATGTGTTGTGATAATCGACAACGAGCACCGGGGACAGATGTTTCGTCCTGTTTCGGACTGGTCAGCAGTGTGTAATTTTTTTATGTCCCCGTGTCAGGACTCCAACCGTGATCAGTCGGGTCGGAACTTGAAACCCTTACCCCTGAGCGGCTACACGATCGACACGGTCATCACATTGTGGAGTATATTGTTTGAATTGTGTGCGGGTGTGTACTTTTGTCAGTCAGGTCCGTGACACGTATAACCTGGTGTACGCACGGGTCAATCCGGGTCAAGCAGAGTTCTGCCATTAGTATTTTGTATGCAATTGTTTTCGTTTTAACTTAAGTATTAGTTTCCGAATAGAATACCAGTCCCTATTTGTGGTTTGTTTGACTGATATAACCTCCATTGTGGCCAGTTACATTCGTTGAGACTCCAGCGTGATATGACTATCGTGAGAACAGGTTACCAGTGACCGCGGGAGGAGAGGGTGAGAGAAGGAAGAGGTTAAAGAATTATACAACTGGACTAAACAACCACTGTCCTCTTCATTCCGCAACTCAGACAAAACCGATGAGACGGTTGCGTCATATGGACCTCACGACAAGCCGATCTCGTCCACACTCTCAAACTTCCCGAACTGGATTCGATCACGTCACGCCTCCCGAATGAGCAGCAAGAGGTGACGGACAGTATTTTGTAAATAACACGTTTCACATTATGCGGGGAAGTCATGTGGCCGATTGGGAGGACGAATTGTGCGTATATATGTGTGTGTGTTTGTGAGCACGTGTTCAAGTGTATAATGATATGGTGTGAACATTTGCACCACGCACCACAGCGTTTCCTCCTCCTCCTAGAACAAAGAATGTTCTGGACAGGACAGGTGTGATGATGGTGACACAACGGGTCAGGTTTCAGACAATGTGTGTGAACCGTTCTCCAACTGCAATCGGTTTTTTTCTATCACCCAAAAACTGGGCACCCCTACCTGGCTCGTCCATGGATTGTATCATCATCATCATCATCCTTATCATCAGTATCGCTACAAAGGTGGCTTTTAGAAAATTCTCATCCATCAGACGCGAAGTTGAAAATCGCCAGAACCCGGTCCGGGTTACTGTTCGTTTCAATGAACATTTGATTCGAAAAATAAAAGAAAAACACCAAGTTGATAATTGATATTTGTTTCCGAATCAACCTATCATTTTCGACTGAGCTCCTCCGGATCGAGAGCCATCTGGGCAGAACACAGTAAATAACACTAATTTGAATATTTTGAACATTTGGTGACCAACTGTTCATTCCGTTCCACTCGATTCGTGATTGAACTTGAACGCGCGAAAGAAGACAAATATCATGACATCCGAAAATTTCGTATTGTTTCTTTTTTTATTATACACTTTTCGTGCAATGAACAACAGACAGGGGAACCCTATAGTCCCGAGGACCTCCTGTTCAGTGATCGAAACCGGTAACCTAAGTCCCGCGAGACTTGGAATGGCGAACCACCTAGGGCCCCGCTAGATTAGGCATGGTTAGGTGAACCGGACGACAGCAAAGCTGTCTACCACCAAAGTCGGATGGTGGCGGTGGCGGTGGCGGGACTCGAACCTCGGATCCAAAGCACGCCGGCGATCGCGACTTTACCACTGCGTCATCATCNCCAATGTGGACCGACGTTTCTAATCATAGCGATAACATGAAAGCACAGTGATTTGCACATCGTTAAATTGATCATACAAGTCCGTGCACGTTTCCTTATGGAATGCAAGGGAACGGAATGACTTATCTATCACCATGGTGTGCATATTGTGGAGTTAAGCCAAACTGCGATTGTTCTGTTGCGGGATCATTTGTTTCCCCCGAACCATTTTCATCGTCCTTGAGGTTTCCATCGTTACAGTACAAAGTTGGCCTGGCGCACATTTCGAACAGTGATGCCGATTTCGTCAACCTAGCGTAAAACGTAAACCTCTCCGTATATAGGGATCATTACGTGCTTTTTTCTGTTTCAAGTACATGAAAAATATTGTTTTATTACTTCACAAGATACAGTCGCAACTGCAGAACTTTGTATCCAAAGCTTAATTTCTGCCATCTGATACGTATTATGTTAACTGCAACTTTTTCAAAGTCTATTTCAACTATTCTGTACCTTTTTTCACTTTGAGATATCCGAATACCAATTTAAGATGTCATGTTGCCATGTGGACAGTCTGATAGTGCGATTGCTCCATCGTTTCACGTCTTATGTGTTATGCCTTTTTGTGATACTCTTGTTGTGTCACATTCAGTTAATCCTTGTGTTGATGACACACTTGTTGCACAGTCAAAGTTCACTGGGCTTGCTAAAGACTCGCGACTGTAGACAAGGTGTGATGTCTCGTTCGGGTTAGCTGGGCAAGCACCAGGTTCCTTGATGCGGCTGAACTATCTGACCGATCGATAAATGAGCCCGATCGATCGTGTGATTTTCGGGCAGGCATTGGGAGAGGATAAGTTCTGAATTTGATACCGCTCAGGTGTTGGTAGAGAATCAGTGGTGGAACGATGCACCACGGGGGAAATTTGGAATGTGGAACGTTCAAGCGATGATGACACTGGGTCAACGCTTGATCCGGATAAGATGCGTGTTCTATTTTTCGAAGCCGGTTCTGTACTTTTTCGCATTGAACGATCTTGCTAACCACGTCGGAGATTGAATTCCGAAAGACAGAACGAACAAATATTCTGGGAAAATGCATATTTACTTCATGAAAGTTGTTCAATATGTTTTCCATCCTGCTTGCTTGTATAGCAAAATACGGTGAAGATAGTTTTCTTTCATCTTCAGAATAGTAACAGCTGGAATACTTTAGCACTGTTCGGTCGGATAGTACAGTCGTATCAAGGAGCCTGGTTCCTGCCCCGCTAAACCAAGCCAGAAACCACACCTTATCTACAACCGCGAGTCTTTATCAGGCCCAGTGAACTTCGACTGTACAGCAGGCGTGCCATCACCACAGGGATGGTCTGAACGTGACACGACAAGAGTATCACAAAAAGTACAAGACAATGTGAAACGATGGAGCAATCGGACTATCGTACTATCCACGTAGCAACATGATATCTTAAATTGAAAAAGGTATAGTGCGAAATGTTAATAAAAAAAGTTCATCGAAGCCATATTTTCCGGGCAGAACAATTTCACACCACCGTGGAGGTTAGGTGTGTGTTGCTTGCCTCGTTCAAATCATCCGTTTGAATGTGATGGTCAGATTGACTTGACGATCCGGGGTTAGTGTGCAATCAATGCTTTGCAAATCCGAAATGCCGGATTTTCGAGTCTACTATGTGTAATCAGCACTGATTACGTCATGGGAGAGAAGATCCATTCATATATATATATATATATGCTACCCTGTCGCATGAGGAACGCTCATATTTGACAGGGGAAATATTTTCTTTTGGAAAAGAATAGAACAATGTTAGATATAACTCAAATGATAATTACGAACATCTTCAAAATATATTCTCAATGGTATCATTTTATTTATCTTTCGTGATCCGAAACTCACAAGCACAGATAGAGTCATATTTTTTTCCTGCTGGGTATCTCTGATAACAAGTTTTTACATACTTTCAAATGTACTTTAATGACCAGTCACGAGGCAACCATGTTTGTTTTATTTTATTGTTTTTTGTTTGTTTTACAAATTCACTTGGTGACACCAGGGGACACTTGAAAATTCGCACAAGATTGTTCACTTTTAAACATAAATATGGCATGAAAAATCATGTGCATATGGCAGATCGAAATCGATATACTGCTGAATAAAGGGCTTACTTTTTGAACAGTATGTTTTTAAAAGTTGGTGGGGAGTGGGGTGGTTGTTTGGGTGGGATGGCAAGTGGTAAAGTGGTAACCCAACTGATTGGCGCATACGTCTATGAGTAGCGCTCTCTGTGTGTGTGTGTGTTTATGTGTGCATGCGTGCGTGCCACACACACGCACACACCATAAATCCTTCCTCATTTCACCTGGGAGTCAACAGTTGAATATATTGTACACACAACATCTAGGACGATATGATAGTGTTGTGAATCGCTGTACGAACAATAAACCGAGCGAATGCGTTAGCTTATTATTACGTCTTTTCCATAGTCGAATTGCCTGTGACAGGTTACTGGTGAATACGCCTGTGTATCGCCTGTGCGCGCGTTTTCCGCCCATATCGTTTCCCTATAGCGTGCAGATTAGAGCAACGCCAATGAGCAGATAGAAAGAGTGGTCATCTTGAGCCCGAGAATATTACATTCGAAGGTGATCCTCGTTAGATCCTACATACGTAAACTGTTGCTCGATGGCTGAAAGGACTTTCCCTTTTTGATCTATCCAATCAGCGACGCGAACTTTCGTTTCAGGGGGCATGTTCCTCTCTCTCTATCTCCCTTTACTTCCTTCTGTTTGAATTCCTTTAATTACGTCATACTGGAAGATAAGTTGGCTCCGTCTATAGGATCCATAGAGTTCCCATAGGAATGCAATACAGAGCGGTGCCCTGTGGACCGTTCGGACCTGCTTTCACCAATCGATTGACCAACTCACAGTGAGAGGTGAGCCAACGGCACCTCATCCGGCCATTCCATTCAAGGTTACACCCCTGGTGTCTGCATATCCAAGTGTGGCCATCAAGGAAGAAGACAGGGCTATTCCGTTCGTCTTTTGCGTCAGGCTGCGATCACTCCATTTGTGGTGATACAAGGCGACCAGATAACATCGTCTAAGGAGCGACAGGTTACACTTCCATTTTGGACCAATCGAATTCTGTGCAACATAGTCCCAGACTAGGAGAAAGCGAAAGCTGATTGGTTAATACATTCTCAGCCAATCATCTTTCGTCTTTCGGGATTGTGAAAAGTTCAATAGCCTCGGTGGGATTCGAATCCACGCATGGGCGTTGCCTACGCTTTTGTACAGCGTACACTCTACCAGCTGAGCTACGAGGCCACACCGACACAGTACTGATGTTTTCCCAACATAAAACTTCAAATCTGTCAAACAACAGTTTGCATAATTCACTTTGTCTTAGATGTTCATTCGGTGAACTCCGGAGAATTTTAAGGAAAACCTGTCGAGGTAGTGGATGATATATGCCTCTGTAAATTGGTTGGGTAATTCGAATGTGAAAAGATCAGTGCTCTGTTCGTGTGGCCTCATCGTAGCTCAGCTGGTAGAGCATTCTGAATGGTAAACGTTTTGTGGTGATGGCCAAGTGATTTGGTCACCAAATTCTGCGCTTCACCCCGAAGTCGTACGGATGATGGTGCCTTGTTTGGCTACGAGACGTTTGTGAACAACTAACGCGGTCAGTTCAGAGAATGCCATAACACCAACACAATTTAGGGAATTTGCTTAATGAATTTGCTAAACTGACTTGGATGCAAACAATGTGAAGGAGTCCAAGGACGAACACGATCTCAAAGAGATAGTTACTATGCCGTGCATTAAGGTCGTCGTCGTCGTCGTAATTGGACAAATTCGCGTCCATTCAGTCGAAAACTTGTTTTCCTCTTGATTCACAGTCGATCGACGACCAAGTCTATGACCAAAAAAAAGAAAAATTTATTTTTTATCAGACATTCAAGTTACTAGGTAAGTGACAACAGATTAGAGAAAAGGTCATATCACATAGTACATATCTATCACTGTTCACAAGTATTTCTAATTTACAAATTGGATGAAGTTCATTCACCTAACTGACACCTCACGGGTGAATCTCGGTTTCCGTTCGCCGTGACCTATACAATCTGTGAGTCTGTCAGTGATTAGAGTTTGGCATGTGACGGTTGAACCGGTCGGTTGATGCATGCGTGCGATAGTGGTGGCGGTGATGAATGATGTGTTTGTTGGAGGCCGTACGAACTTGAAAATAGGACTTTATATTGTCGTAAAATTCTGGTCATTTTACTCTCTGCTCCAATCCATTTTGGATAGTTTCCAAGTGGTTAGATTCAATTCGAACAATCCGGTCCGAAAGCAGAGGTAAACACACACACACACGTGCAGAGCAAAATCAAGTAGCTAATTTGTGGCTTTATCACGCAGATTGCCTGATAGTCACTGGTAAATGTGTGTGTGTGTGTGTGTGTGTGTGTGTGTGGTTTACGTTTTCCACACCTATTCCACACTAGCCTAGCACCATCTCAAATGGTCTTGCGGTCTCCATCCGCACGCTTCGGTACTAACTCTAGGCAGCTGGATAGACCAGTTGTAACTTGCTTTTGGGGGCTGTTGGTGATGTGTGTGTGTGTGTGTGTGTATGAGGACCTTAATTGACCTGACCCGGGCACTGGCTGCTGCTAACGTTAATCCACACCTGACATTTGATAGTACGTGTACCGGTCGTATACGCCGTATCTCTAATCACTGTACTCACCTTATCCAACCCCATCTATTCATCCATGTGCTATCCTGACAACACTGAACTCACGTATTCGTCTACGCACAAATAACCACATCTCACTTTCTCTCACTCGCTCATCCGTGTATCTCTTGTTTGCTCCGTATTGCCCTGATCAGTTCTGATAAATAAATTGGTTTAACCCTATTACTATCAGTTAGACGATGACAGTTAGAGAAGATATCAGTTTCATCGGTGCCGTTCAGTTAAACCTCATCGGTATCCTCATTGTCTTTCTCAACTATCCTTCTCCTCCCCGTTCCGTAACCCTTGAGCCCTCGGACCGCAGTTAAGTTGACCAGAGGTCGTTAGGGTGAAACATCATCAGCACGTGATCTTTTGGTTTGTGATTATATACTACATTTCCTCGTGCCCCTCCCCCTTCTTGTTCTTGTTCTTCTTCTTCTTCTTCTTCTTCTTCTATATTTCACTGCTGCTGCTGTTGTTGTTGTTGTTGTTGTTGTTGTTGTTGTTGTTGTTGTTGTTGTTGTAGAACCGTGCGGACAACGGAATAAGAGCAGCGAATGAGTGGTGCCATTTCTGGCATGGAAACTGTTAAACAATGTAATCGTTCCGACCTGAAGTGTGTGTGTGTGAGAGAGAGAGGGAATTTAGCAAGATCTCTCTCTCTCACTCTGTTCCAAACTAACATGGGTGTTTGAATAAAACGATATGAGCAGAATTGATGATATTGGTCATCAATATTGCACACCTACCGTTCCCAGGCCCATGTATAACGTACGATCTAAAATAAACCAGTTTTCTTTGGTGTACCATTTAAAGGAGACAATGTAATTGCACTGGTTGCACGGATTGTCGGTTTCGTACAACAGTTGAGTCTACCTATCGTGCCACGAAGCTGATCACAAGTCACAGGACAATGAACTCAGTAATTCGATCAAGCATAGGCAGACCCAATGATACGGTCACCTTCAATTGCACTCATCCTTTTCAATGTGATTCGTCGTACGTCGGAAAGACTGAACATCGGCTATCGATCAGAATGAGTGAGCATGTTCCGAATAACTTATCACTTAGAGGAGGAAAATTTCTAGCAAGCACAGTGGCACGGCATGTGCTGTATACCGACCATTGCGTTGAAAAACGGAAAGCTTTCCGCGTTGTGCTCAAAGTACGAAGCTCAAGGAAGCTTAGGATGCTTGCTGAAGCGATTGTCATTAGCCAAATACGAATTGGTAATTCGGTTCAGCCACTATATATGAGCCGGTTGGCACAGTGGTAACACATACGTCTTCCATGCGATAGGTCCGAAGTTCAAATCCCAAACGGTGGGACGGTGGATATGCCACTACTGATGAGCTCTATAGAAACTCGAGTTTAGTACTTCAGAGTGTATGGTCGAATCGACGAACTGGGGATTGTGCGTGAAGGTGAAGTCTGAAGGATAGTCAGTTCAAATCAATCAATATTTAACATACAGTGAACAGAAAAATGAGGTGGTGGTGGGGGGAGAATTACACCTTACAGAACACTAGTTTCGGTAATCAGGTTGAGCAGTACCGATCGATCAAGACTGCAGAATGCGCTTTTGTAGTCTATGAACACTATGCAGACGGTCATAAACGTCCTGTCCAACCAGAGTAACGGCATCAATTGCGGATCGAGTAGAGCTATACACAACCTATGGTATATCATCCTCCACAGACTAAGTGAAAACCTACAGTAACAAGATTCTCTCAACAAATTTGGGTATAACGTGTTGGAACGGTACTTGCCCTGGTTGAATTTAGGCTATCGGAGTTATCTTGACCAGTTCCCGAATGTCAGGACCTTTTCCGTTTTTCAGACAGTTACTGGACGTGTTAGATAATGAAACTGAACGAGTGTCCGCACAGACCCGGAATACCAAGGGGTGGTGATTCATCTGGATCTGGGAACTTCGTTTATCTTCGTTCTCGGTAACTGTTGGAGGATCTTGGCAGATTCGTTAGTTTGTAGTGGTTTAGAGGTGACAAAACCTGTCCGGGAAACTGGGCTGAACTAGGAACCAAGTGGTTCGCTATTGACAGTCACCTTTCTGTGTTTATTGATATTGCCACAGAGGCTTTTTATACAGCTCTGCACATACCACGACAACAGAAGTTTTCCAAGTTGTTGTTAGTATCTATGTCCAATTGATTTAAACGATTAATCTCTGCTTTGATCAAACTCGTAAGCCCATTAACATGGGTTCTCTGTCCATGATTATAGGCCTGTTCGTTCTTCTCGTGTAGATGATGAAAACTATTTCAAGCGGACAGCACTGGCCGATAGTAACATGTTCACAAAGGACAGGGGGAGAGTGGGGGTGATTCCGATCTGGAAACGCTAAGAAAAAAATCTGTTGCGATAATCTTAACTCTTCGAGGTTATCCGATGAACAAGTCCTATGGTTCATTGTCCTGGATGGTCGACTTCTTCATATTGTGTACCGGTTAGTCTGATCGCACACAATCGCACACACACACATATGTGTAAGATCAGAGCTATCTAGCGACCTACGGTCCTGGACACAGAAAAATTACGGTCGTTTTTGTCCAAACAAAGTCAATTCAAGTTGTCCGATTATCATTTCAAGACGTCAAACTGTTGACCTCACCGATGCTGATAAGCCTACCAGCGATGTCTGGATGACCACAATGCAGCACCGATTTCTCTACCTCCTCGCAGTTACATACGCCTCAACTTCCTCCCATGACATACATATCGATTGTTTATTTTTCTATCTTGGTTGCGTATATCGTTCGAGCATGATCTATTGGTGTCCCAATGTAGCTGTTTGAGGTGTAGCTTATGATTTCTATTGCAGCATCATGCGATGGAGGTAAGCAATGGCTCAAACTTTGATCGCGCATAATTCACTGGTATCAGCAGTAGCGGACAAACAAACACACACAGAGGTGTACGCGTACTTGCAAGATAAACAATCAATATGTATGTCATGGGAGGAAGTTGAGGCGTGTGTGACCGAGGCACATCTCACAATCGTCCCTCCGCGCTTCAGCGGGAAGTAGAGAACTCGGTACTGCATGATTGTCATCCAGACATCGCTGGGAGGCTTGTCAGTACCGGTGAGGTCAACGCGAAAACTTGAAACGATAACCAGATATGTTGAGATGATATTGGAACAACTTGAATTGCAAAAGTTATAGTTGTGCATCAAATTTCGGAAACCCAGTGTGTTGAGAAAATTTATATCATGTCTGCTAAAATAACCTACAATTATACTCACTTGTTCGTGCTATCCAGGAGGTAGAAAATGTATCAGAAAATGTTTCCAGTTAAGATGATTATATATATATGTAGTACATGTCGGACAGTACGGAACGAAACCAACTAAAAAAAAAAAAAACACGAGGCTTACATTGAGAGCCGTGGGAACTGATTCTCTCTCAGTCGATAGTATTCGTAGATCAAGACAGTTGATTTAACGCTTCCTCTCCCCCACCCCGGTTTCTGTTAGCATAACTGACAACTGACCTCATTCTGGTTTACGAACACTCGTGGGACGATTAGTCAAAAACAAATAATAACTATTCAAGTGTGCAATTTTTTCGTGTAATCACGATTCTTGTGATTTAATAATAATAATAATAATACTCCCAAGGTTTTTGTCCATTCCTTTCTCCGTGTGACGCTTGCTGCTTCGTCGATTGTTTTGTTTTTCCAACAACGAGTGAATAGTAATGTGGTTAAAAAAAATGAGTGAAATTTGCATATTTCTGACAAGGAACTGTCTGTGACGGACTAACACCTGCACGATCTTTTTTTTTCGGTCATCGGTCAACTCGTCATCCGATAAACCACTTGAACTTATTTCTCATCACACAATCACGTGCGGTTGGCGCGATAACACATTTCAATTTTCTAATAACCGTTTTCGTGTACGATAGCATCGATGCTTTTCAATTTGATCAAGATTTGATCGATGACGAATAAACCTCCCACCCCCACCCCACCCCACCCCTCACCCTCAAATGGTGTTATATGATGTTCGAGTGAAGTAGCACGGCTGAATTTAGTGAACAATACACATCGATGGGACAGAAAGAATTCGGAGGACATCAGTCAATGTGTTTTGATTCGAGTAATGTGTGGTCTTTGGTCACGTGATGCCTTATGATAATTAATGATTTTGATGGCAAATTTGAACTGCAAGCTGTGATGTCAACCGGATTAGACCGAGTTTGACACTCGATTGCTGAACAGATTTCTCGTACTCAACCAAAAAGGCCGCGGGGGCGGGGTGCAATAAATGTGATTCATTTCCTATTCCATTCCATCACTGGTTAAACGGAGTCAACAACAGTTTGTCTCGAATAGTTCATTTGATTGCGTCCACAACTGGAGGAGCGGTTGACCCCGTTAAGAGTTGGTCACATGTTGTCACAGGTTCATGATTCAGTCATGTATTGCAACATTTTAATGCGACGAAAATGTGTGTGATAACCGACAAAGAGCGCACTGGACAGCTGTTTCGTCCTGTTTCGGACTGGTCAGCAGTGCGTACTTTTGTGTCCCAGTGTCAGGACTTGAACCGCGAACCTTTGGGTCGGGACTTCAAACCCTTACCCCTGAGCAGCTACACTGTCGACGGTCATTACCTTTGTGCGAATGGCTCAATCAATTTGGGAGTATCAAGCTCCCAAGGGGTGAAACTCACACCCAAGATCATCAAGAGGGCTTGGTGCCTTGAACAATCGAATGGGCTAATCCAAACTTGATACTCTAAAAATGTATTGAGACACTTTGCGAGGGCCGAACTTTTCTGGGTCACACTTTCCACCTCTTACAGGACAATTCTTACAGAGATTCGGACCTGTACAATCGAAATTTCCAAATACGGCGATCTAAACATACGGACTGGGATCAATCACAACCTGATCTCAAGGGTCTTCCACTTTAATGAAGAACTGGTCAGAACTGTATACGTCACGTGACACACACACACACACACACACACACACACACACGATGTTGACTAGATTCCGACCGCTGACGAAAAAACAAAACAAAACCATCGATGAGGATAAAGGTCGTCGAACCGGCGCGACACGAATGTCCTTGTTACCGGGCTGTACGCGTTGGTGACCACGTTCCTCGTGGGTCTGTTGTTGGGTAAGAGCACCACCTCCCCCCGAGAAAAAAAACGACTATCCTCATGTTGACCTAACGGAACGTGTGTACCGTGATTTGCTCAAGTCGGTGCACTGTTTAAACATGTGCATGCACACACNTGTATACGTCACGTGACACACACACACACACACACACACACACACAAACCGCACTCCGTGTGCATGAAAATGTCCTATATTCCCATTAGAACTTGGGCGACCTGTTTCCTCATCGGCTTGTTGACTCAAACAACCTAACAACTGTTTCTTTTCATGAACCGTTTTATCTCGTTCTACAGAGAGAAACGAAGGGCGAGGGGCGAGGGATGGGGGGGTGTCGAATGAAAGGGAGGGAGGGCGGTGGTGAACTAGACCACAGAAGATCGAGCACAAGAGCACGAATGAAAGGTCAACAAAACTTTGAAGACGATTGATTGTCTAGCAAATAAGAGACCACCGGGAATGTACTTTTCATAGTCTCAACAACAACAGAAATAGGGATTTTATTGCTTGTGCGACCGTTCACTTACGCATCGACGTTGGTCACCAGTGGTAATCAAATGATTGAAGTCACCACCATCCCAGACCCGGAGTTTCACGTTCGAACCCGACAGACCTGGTAGTAGACCGCGTTGGATGAGCGACGCCGAAGCCTTAGATAATCGGTTTTTGTAAAAGAACAATAGGTCTTCATGACCATGGGTTTTCAGCTCTACCACTTTTCATCACATTGAGTCACACACACATGCACACACTTGAATACCATTTGGTTCATTACACCTCCCGTTCGTCTTGTGTGTGTGTGTGTGTGTGTGTGTGTGTGTGCGGGTTCGACTCCCAATCCGGATAAGGACATTACTGCAAGGCTGTTGTATTGTTAGCACTTTATTTGATTCAGTCCAACGATGCGCACGCGTCTCTGAACCGCTAGCCAGTCTGTTCCAGCGAATATTCGACCAAGTAACACTCCCATCGTGGAAACAAGGAGTTATTTCGCTCATATACAAAGGTAGTAGCTGACTACCGACCTGTAACCCTGCTTCCGGTGTTATCGAAAGTCATGTGGCAGATTCTCTGCCGGAACATCTCGAAAGATATAACATTCTTTCGACAGCTCAACACGGGTTCAGGCAAAAGCGATTCTACTCCACCAACCTACTTCTTGTTGGAGATGAATGGACCAGCACAGTTCATGAAGGGGATGCGGTGGATGTGATTTATCTCGACTTCGCGAAAGCATTTAATCGGGTGAATCCCCGATTCTTGTCACAGAAACTCTACAGTTACGGCATTCGGGATTTCGTGTTTGATTAGATTAGAGCATTCCTCCAATAACGGACCATATCCGTTCGTGTTTCTGATTCACTATCCGGATTTATCAATGCCACCAGCGGTGTTCCACGAGGGTCCTTACTAGGTCCCCATCTGTTCTTCGCATTCATAAATGATCTATCGAAAGTGTTAGGCTGAAAAACAATACTGTTTGCAGACGACGCCAAAATCTGGAATACAGTAACAGAATCCGAGGACTCTGTAACACTTCAAGAATCAATTACCGCACCTTATCAATGGTCTAAGGAGAACGACATTGAATTCAATGTTTCTAAGTGCAAAGTCCTCCATCTACCCCCACAAGAGAAGATTCTCGTATTTCCTCGGAAATCAGCAGCTACCACATTCTTCAAGTGGAAAAGAATTGGGTATTATTGTTCAAGAGGATTTAGGCTACTCGATCAACTGCGCTGAGGCATCGTCCGCTGCTGTGAAGAATGTAGGCTTACTTTGGTTGGTTTGAACCAGCGCTGTTCCCACGTTTGTTATTAATGCACATTCAACCGTACCCCGAATACACCATCCAAGCTTGAAGCCCATTGTCTCAACGTGATCGCAGAATACTTGAGCGCCCACAAAGGATGACCACCAAGATGATCAAGAGATTGCATTACCTCAGCTATGAGGNATTATTGGAAATATGTTCTGCTCAGTACCGCTGAATTGTGGGATTCTTAATTTTGACTTATCAGATACCATAGAACCCAAACACATCCATGATGGTCGTTGTTCATGTTATCGAACAATTTACACCTTAGGGGACACTGTTTCAAGTTACTGATTCCAATGTGTCGACCGGAATACCGGCGCCAATCTTTTGCAGTCAGAGTATGCAGTACTTGGAACACCCTGCCGTCTCACGTCATTTGTGCACCAACTATCGAATCTTTTAAGCGCGGACTNCGCGGACTCGATGAAACGTTGGTACACCTCACATTCCTACACAACTAAAAACAAACACAAATTCCTTGAAGCCTAAATTCTCTCCTACCTGGAACTGTATGTAATTTGTTTTTCGCCGTGGAACGATTCAATTGTGTAATTATCCTATGGGGACGAGAGAAGCATGAGCTGGCTAATAATTCCCATAATAAAACTGTGGCTTTGAATCAATGAAACACGCAAAAATCGATTCACGGTCAATACTAGTTCCGGATCTATTCGAAAGGAAAGCATGACCGGATTTTCAATTAGGTTGAAGATTAAAACAAGAAAATTCATGCTGAATCTCATTCCGTATTCCATTCTAAGCAATAGAATAGCACTTGTACCAGACAGAACAGAGTTCAGTTCTAATAATAATAATAATAATAATAATAATAATAATAATAATAATAATAATAATAAAGAAGCAGGAGAACTTCGTTGAACTTATCACATCTGTTCCATGAAAAAGAGTCATTCAATCCATGGTAAAAATTTATATGGCAGCAAGAATAACGAGAGGATAGATAGATACAACGAAGGTTGGGTACAAAAACCAGTTTTAAAGCGAAGCACGGCCAAAAATGTGTCATGCAATTTGATGTGAATCTTGGTTTCAAGTTGCCCTAACCACTTGCTCATGTCTGGGCCACGTGTTTACTGAAAATACCGGTCGAAGACTAAATACCCTTTGATGAATGGGCTGAAGGAGGACCTGGTCCGAAGATAATGCACATCAAAAACCGAGTTTCTCTCTGAACTCGGATTGTGGTTGCCCCGATTTGTTCGAAACACGCGAATGACACAGTGCCGGAACAGTGTTCCCCCATGACTGATCATTGTGTTTCCTAAGGTTCTATGATGAGATATAATTAACAGAATCAATTGCTTTTCGACAACTCAAGAAGATTCTGACAGCCTGGGATTTCCTGGTGGGATGTAGATAGAATGTCACCCGAGAGCCTATCGAATCAATCAACCTAACTGTTCCGGTATCTACAACGAAACCAAACGATCGGATTAAGGGTGAAATTCAACTACATGTCGATGAAACTATTGCGATTCAAGATGTCCGATTAATTTGGATTGTTCAGTACTTGAATGTGCTTGTTATGTGGTGATATCGCAGAGGTGGACTATAATCTGAAAGTCTGGAACAAACTGGATATGAATCTGGTCCACACTGATGCGTACATCGATTGAGTATGATTGATTATTGCCCCAGTCCAGCTGCTTGAGATGTAGCTTATGATTTCTATTACAGCATCATGTGATAGAGGTAAGCAATGACTTAAACTTTGATCGCGCATAATTCACTGGTATCAGCAGTAGCGGACAAACAAACACACACAGAGGTGTACGCGTACTTGCAAGATAAACAATCAATATGTATGTCATGGGAGGAAGTTGAGGCGTGTGTGACCGAGGCACATCTCACAATCGTCCCTCCGCGTTTCAACGGGAGGCCGAGAAATATGTATGGTTGTCATCCAGACATCACTGGGAAGCTTGTCGGAGCCGACGAGGTCAACGAGACAGCTTGATGTGATGCTCAGACAACTTGAAATGATACCCCCGACATCTTGAGATGATACTGAAACAACATGAATTGCAAAAGGTATAGAACAGCGTTTCTGCAACTCCTCAGCCCGTTGTGGAACCGATGTGAAATAATCCCACACACCAAGTTTCACGTTTACTAGGCCTCTGTCTACCCCATCTTCAACTTTGGTCGTGATATATGACCACTGAGACCACTGAGAAATATAACGAAGTCGCATTTGACCATTGATGCTTATGTTGTATCTCGGAAGTAAATCGAAGAGATCGGGTTCCCGTGGGTGCGGTTCGACGGCGCTGCAAGCAAATCGTCAAGCTTTCCCAAATGTTACATGTTCCGAAGGCCTGAAACTCAACTCTCGTGTGCCAGACTGCACCCGGCCGGGGTGTGACGGTGTTGTCGACTCGGTAAACAACTGAAAACCTGGAGTACTACGATCAAGGCGGATATGGAACGACTGGGGCTCTAATCCGTATAGGGATTATTTATTTTATCTTTTCACAAATATTTGACGCCAGACTGTGTCCCAAAATAATCATGGTACAATAATCTTTATGAAAAGAAAAACGTCAACTAGGATTTGCCTGTGGGCTGAATACTGTCAGGTTGCCCAAGCTAAGGTAGGTGAATTTTCTTGGGGAATCCACAACCGGAGCCTTCGGCTAGCCGAAAACTGACCCTCAAGGCAACGGGGTGTTTTGGGAAAACCGCAGTTCATTGGAGACCGGTGTCCAGTTTATCGGCTCATACGCCTCTTGGACGGAGTCAAACGTCCAAGGTGCCCAATAC
>UZAN01051559.1:0-11486 GCA_900618425.1 Echinostoma caproni | reverse complement strand
GGGGGGGGGGGGGGGTCATGGCAAAACGAGCTAAGCCTGGGGTCGAATGCTTACATATCTGGTTCATTCCACTTCCATAGATGAACTGGCACCGGTGTTAAAATTGTGGATTAATGGTAGCAAGCAAAATAAAAGACCGAACACAGGCAAACGGACTCAGAACAAGAACACTGTTATCAATCTCTCACGTCACGGACTGTCAGGAATAATCAATTCGGGAACAGTTGAGGCTAACACTGGAGTTTTCGATGCGTTTAGTTACACCATGTATGTAAGGAAACTGACCGTAACAAGTGGTCATGATACACGAGGCAGTAACGAGAATACAATAATAGGCAATTAACTATCGGAAATTGTCAAGTAAAGTATGGGTATGAGAAGCTACAAATGGCACGAACACCACTGTTTACGACACTCAACCGTATCACTCGCTTATTTTTGTGTCGTGTACCGTCTCCCTGTGATCCGAATAGTAGACACGATTATCTTTTCGACTGATTGAGTCGACGTCAAGCGCTCTTTCGGAAAAATGTCAGATGAGTACTTAAGGAGGAAAACTGAGGGATATTCGCTCTACGAGTGTCAGGGGTTTTCCGGCACCATTCGCGCATGTCCTGTGAACTTCATTCTTCTAGCTATTCCGGTTTCTATGTCATGTGCATACAATGAGTTGCCTCAGTATGCAAATCATCATCTTGGGTTAATTGTTTTGTCATCCACAAAGCTGAATATAAGATATATATATATATATATATAGAAGATATGAAATCAGTGGGGTAAAAACGAAATCAGTGCTGGGGAATCCTCGTTGTTCAGTTTAGTCATCAAGAAAACGAAAATTTCTCGTTACTCTCTCAAAGGTGGTTTGGTTTCCTAATTATCGGCCGTTTTCTTGTTGCTCGCTTCCGTATGCCCTGCTTTTTTCATCTCCGCATTGAATTCGCCTCACTCCTTTTCCCTTGATTCCATCCACAGTTGTAAACGTCCCAGTGGCCCAACCCCGGATATTCTTCACAGTGGTCTCACTAACGACATGATTGACCTTACACCGGCTGGTAATAAACGAGGTTCAATGCATCTCATTCCAACTACGAAAGAACTAGGCACGAAAACAACTGTTGACATATCCAACATCAACGACTTCCCTAAACTTCGTTCAGGTCAGTTTGTCTCTGGTTTGTTTTCGCAACCATGAAAGAGTGATAAAGCTAACATCATTTCCCAATTGGCTGTTGGCTGGTTAAGCTAATTTTCGGATTAAGTGATGCCTCTACTCCGACGACTTGAAAAACGATGAGCATGCGTGATTGAATTTGACTGTTAATTTGTTGATGAAATTTTAATGCTAACAAACGAAATTTTCACTGAGAAGTTATGTACTGAGAAAAACTAGCACACTTTCGTGAGTAATCGGGACCCCATCTTCTCGAACCTAGTCGTTCTGCATCGACATTTAAATACTAAGGTCTGCTTTTTTTGGCGACAACTCACCACTCCCCAAGATCAAGCTCAGAACGAGCGCCGTAGTTATTAATGTTTTATAGTGATTTATAAACCCTCAAATTAGTTGCAACGTTGTTTATTGCACAATGTGAAATTAAATGGGGGAGACATTCCCAAGGTCAAAGAGCCTATTGTAAAAGAGAGCAGGGGAGTATTCGAACGAGATGCAGCTTGAGGATTCTGCGTTGAAAGATCGTTATGTTTTAGTTGAGGGAAAAACAGAAAGTGAGAGAGTTCCACAACTGGGCAAGATAAGATTTGAGCACTGAATTACAACATCTGGTGGTGGAAAATTGATGAAGATGACTAGATGCTTGTGGGCAAAATTTACAGGAAGAGGCACTGTCGAGTTAAGCTTTAAGGACAAATCAAAATAGTAACGTTAAAGAAGGTGCAGTAAAGCAACTTCTCAACGATGGGTTAATAATTGCCGATTGGAGGTATGGAGAGAACCATCGATCATCGGGATGATCTTCCGTTGAAACAATCAAAAGGGAGGCAGATAAAGTCTGAATCCCACCCACACTTAACTTGGATATTCAAGGGCAGGCCGGATTTCAGTTTTGTGCGGTAAAAAGATTAGCTGGTGTGGATAAGCCTCTGGTGAGAAAGAAAAGACTACCTGGCGCGCAGCACGGGAAGCAAGCTGCGATGTAAAAGATAAGAGATAAAGAAGTTTTAGATAATCCAAGAAGAGAAACGGAATCTGTAGAACACGGTCGTGTGAAATCAAAACATAAATGGGTGGATGGGATGTGGATTGAATAGTGTTTTGGATGAATCGAAAGAACGGAACGTTTGAAAGCACTGAGTGAAAAATGATTTCCGTTTCTGAAGAGGCGATGTGTTGAGGAACAGAATCCGGTGACATCATTTGCACTGCAATCACGGTTGATTTGGGTTTGGGGCAAACCGATATGCGAGCGAGCAGTAGAGAGTAGCCTCAAGAGAAAAAGAATAGATTCTGTTAACAGTCCTAAAGCGCAGATCATTCAGAAATATAAGAAAGGTTGGGCAGGAGTACAGAACCTTGGTTAATGACTGAAATAGAACACCATCAACTCGGATAGAGGTGGTTCTCTTTCTGAGGAGACGTGATGTCCACGATACGACAGCTGAAGAGAGAACTCAAACATGGGGATTCTCGTCAGTAGAAGTTCGTACCAATCTCGATCTCAGTAATTTAAATACACGAAAGTAAATAAAGCATAAGGAGTAAACCCCAAGATCCGAAGATATACTGTAAATGGGGAGGTATGGGGAACATTCAAGCTAGAACCAGCTTGTTGATTCTGCGTTTAAAAATATGGATGTTGTACGTTGGAGGGAAGACCGAAAGGGCGAAAGAGTTCCACAGTTGTGCTATTTTTGGGGGAAAATATGATTGAAAGTTAGTAACGCGACACCCGGGGATAGTCACTTGAAATGGGTGCCTAGTCACTTGTGCGCGGGATCTACGAGGAAGGACAAGTGAGAGATGGACAGATGCGGAAAGTTCATCAGAGCAAAATCCAAAGTAGTATCGATAGAACAAGGATTAGGAAGCGACTGCCCGACGGTGAGCTAGTGATTGTAAGTTGGATTTTAGGGACGTATCGTTGATGAGACAGATGGCCTTACGTTAAACCTGATCAACAATAGAAAGAGAGGTAGACGGAGCCTAATCCCACAAGTGATTTCAATATTCAAGTGTAGCCTGAATCTGAACTTTGTAAAGCGAGAGGAGGTGAATGGGGTTAAAGAATCGTCTGGCGTGGAAGAGGAACCAAATTTTGCGCGCAACGCGGGAAACAAGTAGTTGAATACAAGGTGACCATGAAAGAGAAGACGGTAAGGAAAGGCCCAATAGGTTGCACGATTCTGTGGAACGGAGTGTTCGAGTTGAAATTCAAGGAAGGGGGAAAAGATGCGTGTTTCAGAGGAGTGGGCTAAAGGGGATTTCTACTGGCATTGAGGAAGAACACGGTTGCGACAACCCCAAGCAGAAATAAGGCCCAGATCAGAATTTAGAGAGGAACTAAGGGAGGAGCGGTCGTCATTAATGCTAGAGTTTGCGGTGCGCCGAAAGGCGCATCATCGGCAAAGACGTGAGTAGGATATGAAGTTGGAAAAAGTTATCAATAAACATTTAAAAAAGGGAACGGGAAAGTTCAAAACCTTGGGGAACACCACCATTCACATGTACGGGACGAGACATGGTCCCATCTACTCTGATGGAGATGCTGCGTTCCTTGAGGTAGTTTGCTGTCCAGAACACAAGTTACGAAGGAAAGCCAAATTTGGGTAGTTTAGCCAGCTAACCGGAGTGCCGGACACGATCGAAAGCTTTCGATATATCCAATGACACCGCATGGGTTTCCTCGTGGCTGTCGAGTACCGCTGACCATGTATGCGAAATGAGAGTCAGATCACCAGTAGATCGATGGGTTTGGAAACTGTACTGGCGGTCGCCTAGCATATTGGTCTGCTCCAGGTGGTGGGGGAGTTGATCAGGAACAACTGATTCCATGACCTTCGAAATGATTGGTATGAGAGAGACGGGGTGGCAGTTGTTTGAGTGAGTGATCGCCGCGTTTAGGGATGGGAGATATTTCTGATATTTTCCATGGGGTTGAGAATATCTCAGAATAAAGAGATAGACAGAATAAGCGACGTAGGAGGGGAACCAGTTTTTGGGCACACATTGTGAGGACAGTGGGAGAATCGCGTCAGGCTCAGGTGGCTTGTGTGGGTTCAGCGATAAGAGGATCTGACGTATCTTCCTGGTGGAAATGAGCGTTGTGAGAAGATGATTTGCCGTAGGGTATGTGTAGGGTTGCATCAGTGATCCCAGAAGGGTTTTATGGGATGCAAACTGCTTTTTCCAACGGGTCGGATACTAAGTCAGCAGATGGTTCAACAGTGGGTGGTAAGTTAATGGAACAGAAACTACGAGAGACTGTTCTAGCGAGTGACCAGAATCCTGGCTTCCGAAAGGAGCGGTCGCCAATCGGGCTGCATTGCGCTTTAAGTGCTCCTTGACCTTCTGTATGATGGTTGTACATTTGTTACGTGTTAACAAGAACCAGCGGCGGAACGCTGATTTCTTTTTACGAACGGTGCGATAACAGACTTGGTTGAATTATTCTGGAGAAAAAGGCTTGCCGGGTTCTGTGAAATGAGGAATAAATAGGTGCATTCCTTGCAAAAGAACTTGGGAAAAATTAGAAGCGGAGATGGGGACATCGGCGTAAAACGAACATTCCTTCCAAGGCTAGGAATCCAGAACGTTATGAAAGCTGCACCAATCAGCGGGACCAAAACACCAGAATGTGTCTAAAAGTAGAAGGGACATTAGAACAAATAATTTGGGAAGAGAGTGAAAGAAGACAATGGTCCCATGAGCTCAGGAGAGAAATGCAGCAACATTTTAGAACTACTTTCGAAAGAACAGATGTGAGAGTCGGTATTTAATAGAATCAGAAAGCTCGTGGCGTTGCAAAATGAGATTTCACGGCTTGTTTCTGTGGGGTAAGAAAAAACAGCAAGTCAGAAGAAAAGATGACGTAAACCAGGGGTCCACTTGAAAGCATTCATTTTGTGGACGATGTATGAAATATCCTCCGGACAAGTTTCTTTGTTTGCTTTTAAAAAGTGCACCTTGGTGGATTTTCTTAGTGTTAACTTGGGGTAGTAACGATTTGCCATTGAAATAAGGTAGGGAAATAAAATAATTGGGTAAGGTGGAGTTAGTGGCAAATCGGGAAGCAGAGATCTCAGCTTTGTCGTGTGGTTGAAGTCACCAGATGGATTTCAGATAAGGTGGAGAAATCGGAAGGTCAGAAATTGCGGGACAGTGCTTGGACAGGAGACCAAAATGTTCGACTACCGGTAGTGGACCAGACCTAGTTTTCGCGTTGACAGCGGGGGTAGCGTTCTTTGATTCTGAGTGGTTGATGAGCACCTGTTCCCAGTTCGCACAAAGTGATGGTGCAGCATGGGAATGGTCGAGCAACGATAGCGGCGAAATGCTAAGCATTTAGGACGCGTAGTAAGGTTACGTGCGTGGTGAGAATGAAAGATGTCTTCAAGAACGATGTCGATAAAGTTGGAAGCCACAATCGTCCCATTGAGATTACGAAGATCTTCCCAGTTTGCTGAATGTCAGCGGTAAAATGTATCTTGAAGTGGGCGACAGATCGGGGCGAGTAAACTTATTGGAAGCGGAGACCGTTCAGTATGCCGAATGAAGGGAGAATGCGGATATTTGAGAAAAGCGAAAGGATTTCAGTTGGAATTAGCTCGAGAGCATGTTCACGGTCGCCAGCTCAGACAGAACCGAGTGTGTGGAGATCAACTATCTGAGTCAGATTGTTGACCAAAGCGAATGGTGTTGATGGGGGTGGTGCGTACGTGTTTACTTCGCGAGTGAGTAGATCTTGCGTGATTCTTTATTGCCATATGCATGTTGCGAATGTGAATTCGACTACCATGATCCCGAGAGTTTTCAGTAGATCAGATATAGCAGTGAGCTGGGCAACGACAAGGCTTTCCACCACCTAACTGGAAATAGTGTGTCCCCTGAACCAAGTGCATCTCTGAACGGCGACGCTGGGCATGACAGAACCCTGATAATCTCACGACACTCCGTCTGTTGATGTTCATACTGCAAAGATGTACGTGTCTCACACTCGATGTAGCACCATGATTGAGCAGAATACATTTCTAGGAATATTCCAAAACATTTGTTCGCTTGCTAACTCGAATTATCAATGCCATCATGGAAGCACTCGAACTTTTGAATACAATCCTCACGCGGTCGGTGATCAAGATACTGTATGAATGTGATAGAATAAATGTGAACACCGTATATACAGCGCAATAGTCCTTGCTTTTTTCATTCAACTGTTTACTACTCCACCTTTGAACAATTTGTTGACAGGTCCACTTGTGGGTGTTGCTTCGCCATCCAAACGCGCTCGTCGGGGGATTTTGTCCCAAAACGGTTTGCAGTGGTCCGGAAACTAAGTCTCCCCGCTCCATTTGATGATCTGTTCGGAAATGTTTACTTGGTTCACTTGCTTCGATTTCCACTGCAAGACAAAAACATCCATTCACCAATGCCCTCGAATCATCCAGCACCCGTTCATGTTGTTTGTCTTTCTTTTGGTTTCCTTCTCCTCATCCATGTTTATGCGGCTGGTGCACGAACCACATCACCTCCAAAAATTCCGATCCACATACCACAGATGTTTGTACAGTTCATGGTTCTGCAACCGAAGTTTGTACGCGCTTGGGTTCACGGAACCGCCTCAAGGCTTGCGCAAATTGTGAGACCTGTGGAAGTGACGGGCACATTGGGGTCAACCATCTTTCCGTACACATTTATGTTATTCGTGCGAGCTTTTTGGAATGCAACATTTACGCCGCAAGCGGTCTCTATCCCAGGAACATGGATTTTCACGTCCCTGCCCTATTTGTATCTGATTGTCTATTCGTTCTGTTTCACCTATTCGTCTGTCCTATCGGTTTGGGTCATCATGAGTTTTGCTATCTTCCATCTTATCGATAATCATCCAGGTTAATGAGAAATTGAGTTTTGTATCTCAGAAAATCAATCTATCTGACAAAGGGCCGTTGCTTCAGCGGGTGTTCCATTATCCTTATCCGTTCGATTCTTATCGTCCGGCTTCTACTTGCTTTAAGTAATATGTTCGTTAAATCCACATAAATTATTCCATCTTCCAATGTGAGCATCGTTCCTCATGCTCCCTGGGTTCACAGCATCATATTCGATTTCGGCGTGATGTTACATTTACTGCTACCATTTTACCAAGTGATTGCAAAAATCAAATCACATTCAGACCGTCATGGACATTGCGCGGTTGCGCTTTTGAATAGATTCGACAAATCTGGCAACCGACGCACCGCTTGTTGACTGCATCTATTTGGATATGCCAGGTTTCATGAACTCAGCGTAAGGTCCTGTTATTTGATTGACATCTCTCACTCGTTGAAGTTGAACAGCCTTCATCCAATCAGATGGTGCCTAATTGGATGCATGAGTTAGAGGATCAGCGCCAAACGACTTACCGAATATCGGAGTAACGTATAATGGAACACAAAATAGAAACCCAAGGGCCTTGCTTGACAAGTATTTGATGCAATCACAAGAGTGCCTTGGCCACTATCTCTGGGTCAGACCTAAACCATACTGCCATTTGGGTCAAACTTTCATTCCTGGTTTCGCAACATAAATGACTCTAGGCGTGGGCTGTCGCGACGTAGGTCTCTCTCTCTAAATGCTGGCACCCAATTCTTCATCCGTTTTGTTTTTCTCATTCCCATGTCTTGATATGCTTCTGTCAATTAGGGTATAATATTGACGATTTGCTAGTACGGCAAACCAGTCGGAAACTATTTGATGAACAACAATAAAATCTCACTTGACCGCATTCACTGTCAGATCAGTCAACAAACGGCGTTAGCTCAAACCCCTGACATTTGCTATTTAGAGGAAGGTCTCCGAAGCGCTCGTACAAGACTCGGTCGTCACATTGCATTCTTCAAACCCAGTCTCACTTCACTCTCCGTGTGTTAGATAGTTCGGCTTAGACACTCGCGTTGGGATGGCGCTGCAAGCAAAGGCCGGCCAGTGGTGACCTTGGTTGGCTTCCAGTCAATGGTCTGCTGTATGCTTTGATGATTCAGTATGCGTCTGAAACTACAGAATGGGGAGTAGGTGCTTGTTCATCGAGTCCGTATATGCTTCGACGCACTGCTGGTTGTACAAAAGAACGAGTAACCTTCGCAAGGCCCTTTTAGGAATATTCACGCAACTGACATCCTAGCTATCGTCAGGTAGCTCACCACCCAAGTGGAAGATCCCTGGGAATCAGCATAATGTCAAGATGACTCATGCGCAGACCTAGGCAACTGGAACCAACGGAGATCGTCTTCTTCAGCATTGTATAGACGCGAGGTTGTTCTTTGAAGTGGCGTGTCCCACAAGAACTGTCTTGTAAGGAGCAGTCTAGATACTAACAGTGATGAACTCCAAACGATCAAAGGGGTCCTCTATTCTTTTGTGTGCAGTGCCCTCGAAATACTCCCATGACGTAGATGTTTGCACGAAACATTCAGCACAAGTTGCAAGCATTTTTGGGTAGAATAGTAGTGTAGTTATGTTCGGCATACGCTTTGCGGATAATGGTGCCGACTGCAAAGCGCAGCCTTTTGCGATCGCGGATATCCATGGTGTATGCTTATCCTCCCATCACGACGATACTGCACCTTGACGTGGTGTGATGGCTTGTGCACCTCTGAACCAACGAGCTACACAGGATGGCTTTTGCCAAGCCGCAGATCTAATCATACACGGAAGGTCAATGGGTAGGAGTCCGACGAATTCTAGTCTCCTGGTCCTTCAGGTTCGATTTGAATTTGCGTTTCAGTCCTTGAAAATGGTGGAGGAGTAATCAATCCAACTAAATGGACCTCCACTTCGCTTCACTAACTGCCTTGCGGTTAGGTTCTTGCCAGAACGAAAGCTTTGATTGAGAACCCCAATCGTCCTCTTCTGCTTAGTGGCTGGACACCCTAACAGTACCCGTCCATCAAATCCTAATGCATATGCATTGCGAGTTTGGCAAAGATCCATGAAGTTCGCTTCCCTATATTTCGCTGTACGATAGTGATGATGATGTACGCTCGCATTTTTGGGAACATTTTTACCAAGCGGTCAAACTTGATGTCTTAGTAATTTAACAACAGCTTATCCATGGGCTTTTAATGTATGAGAATGCATCCAGCTAAGATGCACCTTAATTGTTCGGTAGGAAGGTCTCGAGTTACGATTTTTCAAGTATATACTTTAGAGAAAGCAAATAAGAAACTTGATACGTACGGTTAGTCCATGGTTGCTTTGGTGCTACAGTCGATAGCTCGCGCTACAGTACCAAGATCTTATCAGCTGTCAAAGTTGCGAGCATAGCTACATTTTCCTTTGGAATAGGCCCAGTCCTATCACAATTCTGTCAGTGGAGTAAGTGGCGACTGCGACCGACGACAATGATTGTAGTTACTGAGCTGCATCCGAGTGTGGTGGTGGCACAGGGGTTTAGTTGCTGTAACGGGCGTGCTTCTGACCCTATGGTCTCAAGTTCGAACACCACCACGACTACCCAACCTTGGTGGTAGACAGCTTCGCTGTCGTTTGGTTTAACAACACCTAGCCTAGTCTTATGTGGTTCACCATTTCAATTCCCGGGGTTTAGGTTGCAGATTTCTATCACAGATCCTAGCTACTATGGGCTTTACTTGTTTTGCTGTTCATCACACACAAGGGTGTACAGAAAATAAAAAAACCTTTCGTATTGTGGATTACAGAAGAAGCATCGAATATAGACTGGCTTCGTTCAACGTAAGAGCTCTAATTCGAATAGGACAGTGAGCAGGTTTAGCCGTTCGCTCGAAAGTCTAGAGATTGATTTGTGTTAACTCTCGGACAAGCATTCAGGATCCAAGCTCTGATCCAAAAGAAGCGTTCTACCTGTTCGTTCCCGGAAGCCCTACCACATTAGCGCCTGATCGAGCAGGCGTTGGTATTGCCATAAACGCCGAGGCTGAGTATGCTCTGTTTGACTGGATCCCGGTCGATAGCTGACTGCGCAGTGAGAACCAGAGGCTCAAGTAAAGTCAACAAGAAAGATCGAAAGGAACGCTTCTTTGTGGTTTCTGCTTACGCTCCCACAGATTAGACCGAATACATTCGAAGATGCCTTCTATCACAACTTGTGCTTCTTCTCAAAGCACCTAAGACGGATATCATGATCTTGGCCGGGATCTGCTCTCAACATCCCAATCATCATTCTTCTCTTTTATCCAAATGGGGCACCAAAAGACATCGACCAAAACCGGCGCACGAAAGTGCTTGTTGATGGTTGTAAAAAACCGAAACTGGAGAACCGGTGTAATGAAAAACTACATAGCCGTGACGAAAGTCCCGACGAATGACGTGCACCAGGTTCTTCAGTACTTCCGTTACTGTCGAAGTTACGCACACAACGGTACCCTCACGGTAGAGAAGCTTCACTCAGTCGTTCTCTCACTGTCGGAACGAGCAACAGATCGTTGATACTCGCTTCCGGTAGCCGTATTGGAAGCTGTGTGGAGAAAGTAGGTGAATGCAATCATGCCGCACGGATGTGGGCCTTCAGTAGATGTGGAGTGGCGAACAGGCCCCATTGCAGTTGGGTGAGTTTCTTAAAATATTTTGAGTAAAGTTCTATTGTAATAATTATTAGACGGGGTGGACCCTGTAGTCACGACGATTTATTCAGTGATGGAGAACGGCGACCTAGGGACCAGGAGTGGTGAAACACGTAAGACCCCACGAGGCTATGGCGCTATTGAAGCCGACGACGACAGAGTTGATAGGAGCCCTACCCAATGGTCTCGGTGGTAAAAGATGTCAGTCGTTTCATTTTTTGATATTTTAGTTTCATTGAAAATGTCGTGAAACTAGTTGCATTCAGCGACTCAAGATTTTAAAACTTCGCGGATGTTAGTTTTCTCTGTTCGATCATCATTCTGATTTAGGTAATTATTAAATTCCATTCTCGAAAGCTTCAATGTCGAGTTCCATCACCGTATAATACTTTTACTCACGAATCCTTTGGAATGAGCATGTATGAGAGGCAAATCGGGTTAATCTGGTGTACACTCAGCTTCACATTCTTGCACTTTATTTAAATTCTCAATGACGGTTGTTGAACGTAGCCAACGAGTACAACAACCAACTTCATTGAGAATTTAAATCAAGGGTAAAAATGAAGTTGAGTATTCGTCAGATTAACCCGAATTGCGTCTCACACATGAACTCCTTAGATATGTCAAGAGCACTTGACAGAGTAACAAATTCTGTCATTCCTTTAGGCATGTGTTTTGCACCTTCAAAGTGCAAAGTGATGCTACAAGACTGGGTGTCGCCGAGTTCTGTTCTG
>UZAN01051557.1:0-14744 GCA_900618425.1 Echinostoma caproni | reverse complement strand
TAAGCACTTTGCACATCCTGGTCATGGATCTAATTTTGCGTACATCGCAAAACGGAATAGTAAATGATACGGCAGAACCAGATAGAACCAATGAAAGAACCTAAATAGTATTTATAAGTCTGTTAAAGTCCGAACTATATGAAGAAAACAACCTACTGTGAAATAAACAAATGGAAATAGAATATTACCCTAGTTACACATGGGATAATAGTTCTGCATCTCAGTAGTAAATGCTACATTCATTCAATAATTTTTGTGGTTGTAAACATATAAATAAACTGTGGGATACCGCCGGAGATGGATGTGCGGTTGTAGAACCTGGGAGGGTAAGTTCCGTTGTGTGATGGAAACTTCCTCGGTTTTGTGTTTGCCGTTGTAAAACCTACTTTGAACACTGTGCTGTAGTTTACCTGATCTTTTGTTACCAGTGGACTACACAGAATCAGTCATGTTGGCTGTATCATGGGTGGGGTTGTTCGCGTCAAAGTATGAAGTCACTATTCATGGAGTCATACTGTGTATCACCGGTTTATCGTGCACTGATGGATTCGATTTGGTACCCGCGGTCTTGTTCACTTCAATTGGATGGTTTCTCCTTTGCATCAAAACTGAAAACTCAGATCATGCTAATTTACACCTTACTCACAAATGTTACTCTAGTGAAAAGATGTAGGTCCGTCCAGCGTGTGATTGATAACCAGGAGTGAGTGAAAAAATTGATTGATGCAATGTTATATTTTCTTTTGGGTCCATTTTTCACGCAGTATAACGTCTTCTCCCAAAGGACATTTGTTTTTAACTTCGAAAATATCTCTTATCATGTGAAACTAGTTCACTTCGTTCTGTTTTGTTCAGTTCTATTTTGTTATAGAACCATGAATATTCATATCCATAGAGCTGTTAGGAGGTGCTGCTATTAGGGCATAGCTGGATGTCCTTGCTAGGCCACTGACCAAAACGGAGCGGTCACTAAGTGTCACCTTACTCGCCCCGAAAAGATCGTCTCGACAAAGTTCATAACTGTGATCAACCAATAACCAATAGAATGCAAAGGGTAGCGTTAAGAGTATACTGTAAGCACCTAACTCATCCCTGACCGAATTTACTGTGTTTACCTTTGGGGATTGAGCTATCGTCATTGTCCCACCAACTTTAACCAGCTTTGCCGTAACTGTAGCTTGTAGTAAACAGTGCACCACCATCAGTGTTTACCGGTTTATGGTCAGCTCATCTGTCTCTCAAACTGCATACTGGGCTTCGCCATTCCACCGAATTGACGTCCGCTTCCCAGTACGACAAAACACAAGACTGAGGTCTGCAACACAGAACACGAGATCGAATAATTGACACTAGGTGCGTTGAACGGAAGGGAATGAAACCGCAGTATTTACTTTTCAAATGAAACTTTTATCGTTTCAAATTGATAAGATAGGTTTTTTTAATTCGAAGCGATAGTTTCTGAAACTTGAAAGGTTACAGTGTTGTAAAAGTTTGTACTGTTCATTTAGGCGGATCATCATTTAAGACTCCACCTTCATACACTCTCTTGGGTTCATTCAGGCACTCATACACTCCTATTAGAGCTCACTAGTAGCGGAAATACAATGGTTCATTCAGATCCCGAACCTCAGGGTCCTTTTACGGAAAGTGTGTGTGCTTGTGTGCGCTTTGAGATGGGCTAACCAGATTGGTGAGTTGGTTTTGTTTACGAGACATCTTCGGTAAGAAACGGTCGGCTTATCAGACCCGACAGTAAGGAGGGAAAACAAAGTATGCTATCAGTTAACTTCAATCCATCCCTCTCATTAAATCCTGCATCATCTGAAGTTTGAGCATACTATCCAAAATGGATCGTCCACGTCAGATTTTATTTCACTTTTAGGTCACATTTGCTCATACTTAACTATATGTCAGAATTGGCACTGGATTATAAATTTGAGCTAGTTGAGTGCTAATATGGGTGATCACTTTTAAGAATAGAATTCCGTTCATCTGCACCCCTCGCATTTTCGCTTTTGCAATTATTGATCGTTTTATTCATGATGTTTTCCTTTTTTCTATATTATTACTCATAAATCGCCAGTTGCATTACATTTTGCACTAAAGCATCGGATTAGAGGTGACAATATCATCCCAAGTGTATACATTTTAAAATACATTCGAATGAAATATCGAACGTCGCACCTTCAAAATGTGGCACCTTTGGAAACGTTTCCACTTCTCCTTCAACCGCTCCTCACTTTTTATCATTTTTATTTGTCCTCGGAATGCATTTGAGTGGTCGTGCTGCACTCTCCTGATTGGCCGATTTCGTATCGCGAACATGGCGCTTCTTGTACGTGGTCAAACGGACACTTAGTCGGTGGCATACTTCATTAAGATCACTTATTCAAAGCAGAAATAAAATCTTTTTTCTCACCACCTGCTCATCACCTGTGCAAGTAGATGCGTTTGGCTCAAATTTATCAACCCAGTGGAAAACTGGTAATCTTAAGTCCATACCATTGTGACCTATCGCCGCTGATGGAGAAAACATCCAGACAAACGATTTACAGCACAATTCTGATCACAGCAGTACAGTTATTTTCAAACATCTTGTACAGTGCCAGCCGTTCCAACCCAACGATCCAACAGTGGATTGAAACTGGGCCCGCACAGGTAGAATACAAACGCGAGGTCCAGTTTAACATCAGATTAATAAGCAGACGTATTTAGGAATTAACCATAGTGAACAATAACTGAGGAAAGCAGAGGTCTTTGTGCCTCTATATTAGGTCATAGTTAAACCGCCAGCTTGGGTGCCTTATTTGAGAAAAGATATCTATTACATTGAGGGGGTGCAAAGGTTAGCCAGTAGGATGATCGCTGGAATGAAAGGTAAATTTTATAAGGAGAGATTGGAAACCATAAGGCATTTCTCCATGCAGAGGAGAGCCCTGAGAAACGATTTTAATGAGACCTTCAAAATAGTGAAGGGCTGACAGGCCTCCAGGCGGACAGCCTGTTTACTTGAGCACCACTTGAGTTAACAAGGGGGCATCATTGGAAGCTAATGAAACCCAGAAGCCAATTCAATCTTAGAGAACTTCTGCACGAGTAGTGATAGACGGATGGAACCAACTACCAGCTTCACTGCTAGACTGAAAGACAGTAGATGAATTCAAAAAAGAAACAGGATGGGGTCTGGATCAGTCTCTATCCAGAGATTTTCTAAGTTGCCCACTATTGACAGTAGGTGTTCTATACTTCTTCTTTTTGAATAACCTCCTGTTTACTGACACGGACTCACAAAGGGAGGCTGTTCAGGATGATGAAATCGACCAAAAGGTCGAAGCTCCGAAAGAACCTTGGTTCCGACTGGAGCATGAATCTGGACACTCGGTTGGCGAACGCCTTTACCGTCCTGTGCAATCTGACCTGAACTGACCTTAAGGAACGGAAGCAGATTTAGATCTCACGGCCTAAGAACAAGTTGTCAGTCGGGTTTCAGACCTTACCGACTGAATATGTCTGTGCGGCAACAGAACGAACCATATTAAATGTTTCATCTGTTTGCATTCTACCCCGTTCGAACTGACAAGTTCTTCGTTCGGCACACTTTTATTGCATCCTCATAATGAGAATTACGTTCTCCATTTATCGGGTTAAGGATAATCGACATATGGGCATAGACTGCACTGAGTTTGAGTTTTGTGTTGTCGCTGCATATAATATTTCAGCGATATATCACCGTGAAAAGGAGAAAGCTTGGTAATATCCTCCGTTTATTGTATGCACACGTAATCGTGGATTCTGATCATAATTAGTCGAATATGGTACTGTCATTAAACAGGAGCAATGGTTTTGTGATAGTTATCGGTTCCATTGTGATACCCCCCCCTCCACCGCCCCCCCNAAAAAAGAAGATAGCCAACGTGTCATGGGTAAGTTTTACCGCTTCCTGTCCAACCACTGAGAGCATTCTGGTCGGATCGAATAGCTACTAATGGTCAATGAAGTTCCAGGATAATGAATGAAATGTTTTGGTTGAAGAATAAACGTAATAAGTTATACGTGTGTTTTACGTGCATCGATACAAAAGTAAAAAGTGTATATATTGCGTGACAACAGTATACTAGTCACTATTTTCTCCATATGTTCCTCTTTTGTGTTCCTTAACGAAATCCAAAATGGCCAGAACGATGGAATACCTATTGAGGTGCACAAGGGAGAATTTCGCCATGAAACTTTACTGAGCGTTCTGGGAAGTATAACGTTCAGTAGAAGGGGGTGCCAACAAAGTTCGCTAGTTGCTAATCGAAGTTATGTGATTGCGTTTTGATTGATATTTGCCAATTCTTGCTTGAGGAACGCTTATTCACCTTTGTACAATCAGAGAGCTAGTTTACCCCATGGTTTGGCAAAATTTATCTTCGATCTGATCTGCATCACTTGAAATAACGGTCAACGTTTTGTAGTTTATGAGCAGTGAATGCAACTACTTTTTCCTTCTCTAAATTAGTAAGTAAGTAACTTAGTAGTCCGCAAGTCTTATTAGATGCTTTTATTACCGCACGGATCGTGTCGTTTAAGGATTCTCACATCTTTATTCATGGATAACGTTTCTGGTCCAGCTGGTGATCCCACAGGTAGCGAAACAGAAACTCAGAGATTATCAATCTGGTTTAGACTGAGCCACAGACTGAACGATGCACATCCCGGATCCCGCCGAAATGAAGTGCACTCTTTGTAGTGGACAGCATAAACACGGTGTTCGAATGCGACGTCATTTTGTAGTCCAGTGTTCCAGTTGGAAGAAACAATCTATTCCTCCCTACAATGCATGGCAAAATCTTATTTCCAGTTTAACTGTAGACGGAACTCCTGTAAATACTCCTTTGGGCGAAAATTCGTTTATCTTTTCAACAATATACATAATCATTTCCAGTCGATCAAAATTAATTCATTTCGTCAGTGAAGTGAACACAGTCTGTTTCCGTATCTGTGTGCGTGTCACCCGTAGTCACCGGTGTGAGACCAATATAACTCTTCACATTTGATATTTCGTCTCTGGTACAACACTGAACATTCTTTGCAACAATCGTTTCGAAACACTGCATTCGATCAGAGCCTTCACCAGCTCCACGGAACATATGGAGCTAAATGTATTGATTTGCATTTATTTTACTAAGTTAATTGCTTGGCATGACCCATTCACATTTAAAATGCACTACTATTTCACGCGGTCGTACGACGTCTCTCATACTCCTGCCTAGTCTGGTGGTCTAATGTGGTCTGTGATTATTTATACCTTTCCTACGTTGATTACCGTTTCTCCTTATGGCATTGCATCGACAGAATGCGATGCGAATTCATCAGATTTTGACTGAATGGAAAGGCACGACACTTAAGTTGCATCACATTCTCCATTGCATTTGATTCACATGAATTCGCTACTCGCAGATTCCTCCATTGCCCAATCGGGAAAACAAGCCAATCAGCTTTTAGCACG
Source organism: Echinostoma caproni (assembly GCA_900618425.1). NCBI lineage: Eukaryota > Metazoa > Platyhelminthes > Trematoda > Plagiorchiida > Echinostomatidae > Echinostoma > Echinostoma caproni. The sequence continues at coordinate 9,253 of UZAN01051557.1, read as the reverse complement.
GTCATCCGGTTTTGCAAAAGATTTCGATGCTTAGGTTTATCGCCATAAGGTGATCCTACACTTTTGTCCCCTCCCTCCCGCGCCCTATTATTCATGTTTTCCTCTCTAATCAGCACACGAATCTCACATTTCGCATTGTTCCACGGGGTCCGTCTTCCTGACCATCTTTGGGTGTTGTAGGGAATACGGAAGTAGAAATATAGAAAGATTTAGAAGGAGAGTGCCTTTGTTGTCCACATCAGTAAACGCCACAGGTTAGAAATATTTTATACGGTAACTGAACTCTCAGCTGATTTCAGAAAGCAGCGTTCAGTGGAAATTAGCAAATTGTGTTACCTTATTGAATAACAAATAAAATGAGTACGAGTTTTCAAAGGAATACATCCTGTTCTGACATTTACACAATTTGAAACAATGATTTCCCCGAATGAATTTGAAAAGGCCAGTAGTGTTATGCAAGATGTCTGCTGCAGCGACATTTCTTTCGCATATCATCAGTTACTTCATGCGAATTACAAATGGACACTATATATGTTTATGGGGTATGGTAACAGTTAGATTTAAAGGCGCTCAGAAGTAGATGGTGGTCGCATTAGCTTTATTGTGGAGTTAATCCGCCCCCGCCCCACCCTATCCTTTACCCCTCACCTCATCATTATGACTTTCGTTCTCCTCTCCCTGCCTCATTCACTCAAACCATCCACCCCCCCACACACACCAATTACACCTCCCCCATTTCACACCTCCATTAGGATAATGAATTTCAACTTTGTTCTGGATAATCGTCAGTATTATTCAATCGGTCTATTAACTTCCTGTCTTCGCATGACCACGTGTTCTAACTTTCCCTCTCCGCCTTATACCTACTGAAACACACATTAACACGTCATTCTCACCCATTTGCGAACAATATTCCACTCATCTGTATTCCAATTAGGAGAAAAAAGTGTTGGTAAACTAGTTGCACTGTCTCGTGAACAAGTATGAATCTCGCCTTTAAATCTATTTGTCACCATACCCCATGAACATATATAATGTCCGTTTGTAATTCGCATGAAGTAGTTGATGATACACGAAAGCAATGTCGCTGCAGTAGACATCTCGCATAACACTACTGGCCTTTTTCAAATTTACACAACTGCTACCGAGTAATTTCGTTTCGTTTCGCTCTNAATCAAACTTGGACTATTCACCATTATGCTTTTCAGTTCAACAGTCGGTTCACTCGTCTTGAACACCCCAGATTTTCAAGCTGGCAGTCCAATGTCAAAAGAGAAGAAAGGCGGTGTGAGCATGAGTTCATCTCTGAGTTCGAAAGTTCGTTCGCGAATGGGATTCATTCTTTGGCCGCGTGAATGTGTTACAAGGGCCTGTGATTATGTCTGGTCATTAACCAGTGAGGCTAATGACACACCGGAGCTTGTGAATGAACAATCACCGGTATCGACTGGAAAACTTGATGACACGGTCAATTTGAATGTGCCATCAGAAAATGCTAGACAAACAAAGATCTGGCCCACCGATTTATTCCCTGTGCCTACAATTCAGTTTTCAAAAAGACATATTCCTTGGCCTGGAAATTATATATCCAAAGCATGTGATTACGTATGGTCGTTGACTAGTGAGGAGGATGCAGTCGAGGGGGATAATGGAATTCACATTAACACCGAGTACTCAGAAACAGCGACCACGACAGAGGTGACCCCAAAACCACAACTAGGTGATTCGAACAGGAGTGAATCTATTCCGTCCGGTGACGGCGTTGTGAGGAGATTTCTACCGACCAGAATCCCCGTGATCTCCAGGTTACATGCACCCAATACCTACATCTCCTGGTCTGGTGGATACGTTTCACGAGCGTGTGACTATATATGGTCGTTTGCCCACGAAACCGACTCCAAAGGTGCAGTGATGGACCAGTGTTCAGAGCGGTTGACTATGCAAGAACAAGGTACTGAATCGAAGATTGTCACGGATGAGGGCCAGGTGAAACAGTATTCCCAGCCCGATTTAACCTTGGTTTCAAAATGTCACTCAGATGAATGGTCCGTGCCTTGGCCTGGAAATTACATAGCTAAAGCATGCGATTACATGTGGCCATTTGGTAATGACACGAATGAAAATCCAGATATTCAGCTTGACACCGATGTGAACGAGAGTAAGGAATGGATCCGTGAATCCGATCCGAATGTCGCCTTCCTTGCTTACTTTTCTATCGCTTTTCTGTTCGCCTTCCCGCTCATGTTTTCGGTCACATTTCTGATTCTATTTCTCAGTTCTTTCGGTGTCGTATTCCTAATCACCTTTATATTTTCTTTTTTATTCGCCTTGGTTTCGGCCTCGGTTATCTCCATGGCTTTACCAATGCATCAAATCCCACCCGCTTTATTGGCTTATTTACATCCACAGTTTTGGTTAAACAGCTTGTGGCATCTGACTCACCAGATCTCACTAGGCTCCATTCTATCAACCGGGACGCGATGGTGCCCTACTGTGGTTTGGAATATTCTGTTCACAAGTCGACCATAATGCCATTTTTGGGGAGATAAAGACACACGTTCGCCTTCAGTGATTCTCTGGTTTCCTTCTTCAAACGAATAATCTATTGGATTCTGCCCACTGACAATATTCGTATAATGATTGTCTCACAGTAGATTTTATCAGAGCGTGATTAGGAATCACTGAACGTAATTATTCTTGTTTTATTGTTTTTCGTTTAATCTGACTGCGAAATTATCTGCACCTGAGTAAGATTCAAACCCGCGCTTGGACGCTACCTACGCTTGTATACTGTGTATACCCTATCGGGTGGGGTAAGAGGTCTTACCTGTCGCATTGGTCATTATCAAAAATAAAAGATGTATATGGAATTCACCAGTTAACATGTATGTATGCTGTTTGCCCAGGCACCTTCACCCTATCAGTAACCCCAAGCCCACTGGATTAATTCTAAGGGAAAGCTCGTTGTTCATGGTTGAATGTTTGAATCCCCACTAAGACCGACGAACTTTCCTACTCGTTTTATCACGGAAATAAATTCGTTGTTGTATGGCAAATTTCTAACAGTCTAACCACATTTTGTTGCAACCGGTCCAAATCCGAGGCATGGTAAATGTTTTGTTATAATAATAATAATAATAATAATAATAATAATAATAATAATTAGTAGTAGTAGTAGTCGTAGTCGTAGTGTGATATACTATTCACTTGTGAGTAGTAGGTAACTTTCAATGATCAAAAATATAAAAAGACCACCGAGGGCCAAGTGATGTGTCTGAAAGAATAATTACCGACTATCCTATGCATTATTCGATGTGCTGCCAGGAATGGCGATGGTATGTTTCCGATAAGATGTTTTATGTTATGCATGGCAAATTGTTGATATCCCATCTGAAATCCTCAATGTACGGCTATCCTCGACGAGCACCGTCTTGTGGAATCATAACAGTAGTATTGGTAATAGTAATCGTAGTAGTATTATTATCACCATATAACCGCTCATGAAACACACATCGTGTCAACCCCTTAACATGATATAAACTAAGACCAACAGGAAGTGAACAGTTTTGTAAAGCTGGTGTTCATTTTTGTAGTCTATGTCGCTGGTGGGGTTATGCTACTTACCAACCCAGGGGAGTGTGTACGGTTTACTTGGGATATCCAATGCGATGCTCCTATCTGACCCAGAAGACAGTTAGATGGCGATTGTATTCTGTAATCCCATGGGTTCCACTGTAGCGTCGGTTGGATCAAGCGTCCCTTGGAAGGCTACGCATTAGGTGATGCCACCTAGTCTCATATAACAAAATAGGTCCAGATGCATTGTTCTTCTCATATTTCTTCATCTTTTTCATTTTACTTCCTTTATTGAGTGTACAAAGATGTGATTTTCAGGAAGGGAGGGTGGCCAATCAAAGGGCTGCTATTCAACGCACAATGAGGGAGGGAAGTCAGGTAGTGGTGATGGGATTCGAACACACATCCCGGCGGGGTGATAATTTGGTGACATTACAACCGGACCACCACTGCGCGCATACTTAAATCGTAGGCAGTGTGTAGGGAAACAGATCAGCAAAATGAGCAAACAGTTTTTTCGCCTTTTGGGGTCTTGGGTTTATGTGCTTACTGTTCGCATCGATCTGCTTGGTTGTTTCTGTCCTACGATAACTCGGTCGATTTGATGAGCACAAAGCGAATGCGGTTCCTTGTGTGCTTTCTTATTTCAGAGAAGAACGGCCATGTTGTCCTGTGACCAGCAATATTTTGCTTTCACAGTATAGATGAATGTGACGTACAAAGTTGCTCAAGACGCAAAGACATTCGACAGAGAGGCAGCGTCATCGAACTGAGATTAATGTCAGAAAACAAAGCACAACATAAGTGCAGTTGGAATTTATAGTTAATCACCTACCATGTCGCACCCATTAGAAGTCGCATTCTCCAATATGTTTCCACGTTTTTGCATACCTAAAACAACTGTGTACGTAAGGATGTACGTCTTGACTGCGATGTGGATACCCTCAGCATGTCGCCTTTCCTGGTTCTTACACCATCTGTCACCGACGTACAGGTTGGTCATTGTTCAACCCACATATAATGTCACCTTCAACCAATGACATTTGACGTAGCGTGACGCCCACATGACACTGTTCACTGATCGGATTGCTATTGAGTGGAAGGAACATAAAGCAGTTGGAGATTGTTTCATTTAAGATACTAGTGTGCAGGCGTCTACCTATAAGTGGGAGAAGCAGAAAGTGTTGAAATACCGAATTAGCGAAATCACTGCATAGTCCAAGGAACTCCACGATGTCTCTATGATATAGATGGTAAAGTCTATTCTGTAATTGTAATTCCTAAAACAACTTATGGATGGCTTCTGCACTATTCCAAAACTGACTTTTCGATATCAACTGGTACACGATTTCTCTATTTTACTACCTAAAAATATCACTGCATACCATGGCAAACTCACAGTATTCTTGAATGTGAAATTAGCATGGCTGCCTCTAGTAGTACAACAACCAAGGCGTTATTTCAAATGTCCGACGCACTGACACCCCTCTGCCCATGTGTGTGAACGATAGGCCCAGCTGTACTTGCTATCACACTGAAGAAATTGGACAAGTCATCGGTCAAAGGACATCATAGCTGTTACTATCTGGGTCGAAAGCTCCCCTTAGTGTGTTTGAGACATTGGCTTATTCGTGAATCAAGTGTTGAGATTAGTCAGTCACTGAAATCATGACTGCTACCGGCGGCACCCATGCCGACCTCCGCTGGCCATAACGAATGGATCAAACAATCAGCTTCAGAATAAATTGGCAACACCAAAAACAAACGAACGGAAGGCTGCATGCATACAGACACTATCGTAGACATTGCGCACGGAACACCAATGTTTGTAGGAGAAATCAGTGCAATACCATTACCATTTTGGGATTGATTTGCGAAACTGTCACTCCGATTTGAGAAGGAAACGCCGTGGTTCGATCCCCTTCCGTTCAGCGCACCCTGTTGGCCAATTGAGCACACGTCTGTTCTACACCCGGATGGAGCACTTGTCTTCCCACGCTCATTGTGTTGAAATGAGGCCGACCTCAATCGTGCACTTGGTCGAGCTCTCTGACGGACGTCGATTCGATGGGTCGGTGAAGCCGTGCGATTTGCGCGAGCCAGCTAAGCTGAACCCGACTCGATAAGTACGAAGGGTGACGCACTGTTTCGTACGCGCGATAGCTAGGGCAGAGTTGGTCATAGTTGCTCGGACATTGACGATAGCTCAGTCACCAAAGGTCACGACAGTAACTACGACCAGAGACGAGTTTGTCCTTACGGTGAACTCTGAGCGATGCACGTTTCAATACGTGGATCACTTGAACAGCATAATTTATTGATATGCTTGGGTTGAGGTTATTGGAGTGGATAGCTGTTCATCAATGGACTAACAACCAGAACCAGCAACGCGTTAACTGTTCATTTCTTGCTAAATCCGTAGAATTGAACGAAACAGAACGCAGTCCATTCGTTAGAAAAAAGGAGATATATTGTTGAAGTTTAAATTGGATAGTCGTTGTCAGAAAAAGCATTTCTGCATAAGGAAAATCCACCAATTTACACAACATTGCATCAGTAACGTGTTACAAACTTGCGGTTAGGAAGCAGACTGAGCGAACAAGTAATGACCACCGTTGGGACCCTAATAATGAACGGTAGCACTCTTCCGATGGAATTGCAAGTTGGACGGAAATAAACATTACTAGTTTCTGTAGGGCATATGTTCACAAAGGCAATTACAGTTAGTCAGGTAGACTAGTTGGTAAATGGCATGATGTTCACATCACTCCAATGCCTAAGATAGAAAATGGGAAGGCCCGGCCTATTGCTTCATCATCAGTGCTACTTAAGACTTTTGAGCGAACTATTGTTGAGGTTGTTTCCTCTTCTGTTGATCTCTGTGATTGTTAAATGCAGCGTCTACAAAGTTATCATCACTTTTATGCTAGGTAATATCCTGATGCATTCGTATCATTTTGACGAGGCTAATGAAAGCGGCACAGTTTTTAAAAGGAAAATTGACGTCAAATCCCTCGCTTAATCTTTCTGTCGTTGTTATCGCTGTTTTGTGGAGAACATTCAAAGGGTAAACGTTCGATTTGCTTACAAAGAAGACCGCTTTGGTCCGAAAAGTAAAGGGAGACGTAAAGAGGTGGGTTATAAAACAAATGCTGTGTCCACATTCATTCATATTTTTCGTCAGGCGCGCGAGTCCGGTTCAGCTGTGCTGACAGTGAAGTGCACGAGCGAATCTTTCTGGCTTTTGGAGAGAGAGAGAGAGATAGGATTGACGTGTGATTTCAAGGCACATTAACGTGAATTATAAGACTGCTGAGAGTGTATTTTGCGAGGCAAAGCTGTTGAGGATGCCATCACACTCACAAATGCTCAATCCTAATGAGCACAAGTGTAGCTTCATTACGAGCAAAGTCAAGAGGGGTTTGAGCGATGACTATACTAGTTTTCTTCAAGGAGATCGAGAAGGGGCATACTTGTAAAATAGTAAAAAGGAGCTTCTCGGTTGACCATAACCACTCAATGACGCGGTTTTCGAATTCCTTCCCTCATCTTACCTACTTACTTACTTCCCTACACATTTATTTACTTACAACCGCCGATAAGAATGTCCATAAAGATAAACAAGGGGTAGAATACCATCACAAAGGGGTGATACCCTTTTACAAAATGTTTGATAAAGGTCCACTGATAACCCTGACCTAAAAACCTGACATAAAACTGTCGTGACCTTTGGTGACTGAGCTATCGTCAATGTCCGAGCAACTATGACCAACTCTGCCCTAGCTATCGCGCGTACGAAACAGTGCGTCACCCTTCGTACTTATCGAGTCGGGTTCAGCTTAGCTGGCTCGCGCAAATCGCACGGCTTCACCGACCCATCGAATCGACGTCCGTCAGAGAGCTCGACCAAGTGCACGATTGAGGTCGGCCTCATTTCAACACAATGAGCGTGGGAAGACAAGTGCTCCATCCGGGTGTAGAACAGACGTGTGCTCAATTGGCCAACAGGGTGCGCTGAACGGAAGGGGATCGAACCACGGCGTTTCCTTCTCAAATCGGAGTGACAGTTTCGCAAATCAATCCCAAAATGGTTTATTATACAGTAACCTGCCGCTGCATATGGTGGGGGAAATGTATGTCAAACTGTTATGTCTTATACCAAGATGTATGATCGATAAGGGCGCTTCTTGTCTGGACCCCAACAATTGGAGAAATAACACGGTTGAGAAACTACAGTCAGAGTGTATTGTTGATCATGAAATAACACGCAATCATATGTGGTAAATTGGGTGTACGAGAAAAGACGTGATGACGCACCAATCAGATCGCGGCCTTGACATTCAGGTTGATCGATCGGAAGACTGCTATTTGATTCGCCTTAGTCAATCAGGATTCGATTCGGCTTGGGTGTCACGAGCGCACTTGTGGTGTGACGCGGGTCGATGCGTGGCAGGACGGATTATGTGCCTCTGTCCTAACACAAACGAACCCAGAAATTTCTGAACTATCCTATAATCATGTTACAGTTAATGGAGCCACAACGTTTGTCCATTTCACGCTAGTAAACCTAACACAACGGCCAATTGGTTAATCGGAATCTATCTTTAAACCATATATCTCAATTGATAGGTTATCGGTTATTTGCCATGATTACTAGCAGCTTCGAAAATTGAGTTGATAGAGTACCCTTCATCATAAAAACGAAATCATTTTGCTGTTCTAATACGTACAACGGAGTGAACTGTCTAGGTCTAATATCTTTTTACCAGCCTTGTTGAGTAATGAAAAGATTACAATAAATATTGGCTATAGTTAGCAATTGGTTTACTAAGAGTTGGGGAATCTATGGTGATCACCCTTTCCAGAATACGAATCGCATATTAGCGTGTATAAACGGAGATATAGAAAGTAATATTGCCACTATTATTATTAATGACACTGTGCACATAGGTAGTTGTCTGCACCGAACAATGCCATACTTCAGTGAAATTCTTTTATACAATCCATTCGTCTGTGTTTAGATTATCCACCAGTCACGTGATGTCGGTATCTGAGAAGACAAGTTTGCATCACACTCCTCAATTTCCTGTTAGTAACCTTTCTTTGTCTGATGTCAAACATTTTTTGTCTTGACAGTTTCCATTACCTGTAGGATTCCAATGTTAAACGACACGACGAATTGATAAAAGCATTCTTCGAGATATTTAAACCATCAAAAACTTTCTGTTAGTTTATACAAAGCTTTCAGATTTGTAAAACAGCTACATATCCTATTTATTCCTCTGCATACCTTGGTAAAGTGTGAATTCACCCGTGATTTGGACGGAAGAAGTGAAATCAATCTCTGATGGATCTGACAAAGAAGGAGCTTCGGGGGAAAATGCCTCCTATGGACAGAAGGTAGTATGTATGAATAGTGGTCGGTGACCAACTCGTGGAGGCTGATCATCGTCATCTATCTACAAACACATATTGTATGTCCGCTTTATGGATCACCACAAACAAAAGTGAGACCGAAATAATGATCGATTGCGCGATTTGAAGAAAAATAGATGAACAGGCAAGAAAGACAGAGCTGTCGTTAAAATTCTTTTGCTGTTTGAAAAAGATCCGCATTGTTAATGTCTGACACGTGCAACCTGAGTGTGTCCAAATCCCGTGATTAAATGACTTCATT
>UZAN01051556.1:0-18793 GCA_900618425.1 Echinostoma caproni | reverse complement strand
GACGCGCAGACGCAGCGGCGGGAAGTGTCTCGCGAGACAATGTTGACTGCCACCCGAAACGAGCGAATCGACGACTACAGCCCGACAGACAATCCGCAGCTAACGGGAAAGTTGTCCACTGAATGCCACGTCGGAGCTGTCGACCAACGCATCTCGCGCCGCGATCGAGTCAAACCAGTCGGAATAGCACACGGAAGAAGAGGCAACGTACGTGCCAAGTGCGGACCATAACCAACAAGGAATGACCCACAGAAAGAGGCATGAATCATCCCACCGCGCGGTTGAGAATTGATTGTATATAATTGAACGCATACACCGTTTGCTTTGAATTGGATCAATAGACGTTTTTCCCAGCCAGCTCGCCTTCTCGCTACAGTATGTACACGTTATACAGTTCAATGTGCCCGTTTATTAAGTTGATTGAATAGTGCCAAGCCTCGAGAAATTCGCCCGCGCGTTTTGAACGGGCTTGGTCGAAAATTTTCACTGATTCGAAGTCAGACTAATGTCCTTCTTGATCTTCTTGGAGGGAAATCAACGATAGTGGTTCATGTCTCCTGACTGCCGATTGGTGTTCACGGATCCTTGTCAATAGTTGTCTTCCAGTTTATCCGATATAGTGTTTTGGGCAGTTCTTACCGCTTATTTAGTAGATAACACTGCTCTTGTTCTTCTCCATGGTTCTCTCCTTTGATGTTGACAGAACTCTCCTCAGACAGGCGGTCGGTTTGTGGATGACTTTGATTCCCTATGACCTGAGGAGTCTTGCTGTAATTCGGAAACGTCCTTGATGTACGGCAGGGTCGGTCTTGTTCACAATTCTTCATCTGTTGTGTCTTTCTTCTTTTGAATCAGAGTTCTTTTGATGAAGTTGCGGGTGTAACCATTGAGAGTAAACACTCTGAGGTATCTTTCTTCTTTCGTCTTGAGTATTTCGGTGCTGCAGTGCGTTTGAATTCTTCCGAACAAGTTTCTGACACAGCATCTTTTGTTACTGTGTGGATGATTACTTTTGAAGTTTAGGATTTGATTCGTAAGCATTGTTTTACTTTCCGGTAGACCGTTATCTCCGGTTTTCCTGATAGCGTTCTGATGATCAGGATGTCCAAAAAATGCCAGCTGTTTAACAAACGATGTGCAGAAGAGGTGGCTATATATCATACCCTATTTGAACGAGATTATTCTGTTCCCTTCCAACGCACTGAAAAAACGAACTGGAATCAACTTTCGATCAGGCGGCACGATAAATTGTCTAGTCATTCTAACCAGTAGCTCATCGCGTTCCAAACTCATTCTCGTTTAGATTTGGCATCGGAACGATCTATGGAAAATGACAGCCTATGTGAATCCAACCGGGGTACCGGTTTGGCTGGTTGTTACGGGATTTTACTCCACGAAAGACTGATTTACGCCAAGGCAACTAGTCGCTGCTGAGTTTAGCTGTACACATCTGACCAATTATACACAATCCGTATCCATCTAAACTGAATTAATCATCGGTAAGGTTACGCAGATTTATGTTCGAGCATCAAAACAATGCTTATTGGCACCCTTTTCTTTTTAATTCCTTTTATTGAATACATAACGATACAATTTTTAAGAATGGGGAAGCGGTCAATCAAGTAGCTGCCAAACAAAACACACACACAATGGGGAAATTTAAGCGGTGGTGGTAGTGGGAGTCGGACACATCCTCCGAGGTGATAATTTGCTGACGTTACCGCCAGGCCGCCACTCTGCTAGATGAGGAAAGGAAATATATGCCCGTAATATATGCTTAAAATATACCTAATTTTGAAAACAGTCGGAATGACATTCAGTCACTGTGTGTTGGCCTACCTCGGAAGAGTTACATGAGATGATAATTCCGCAACGTTTGCTGCAGCTTGGCTATTCAGTTACCTTGATCAGCCACCTTTGGCTTCTTGTCTGAGCTCATATGTAGACACCAGGCGGTGCACCTTCAATCTAGGTCTCTCAACTGTTTTTAACGGAGCAATCATCTATGTCATATTAAGTTCACAGTTACTTATGATTAGTGGTGTGGGATTGTTGATAGTGATTTGGGCTGACCACTCTATCCGTCCATGCAAGGAGTCCGAAGCGGTTTTCCCATGCAGAAGCCAGTTGTTCAAGGAAGAAGGACCAGTGAATGATGAGTAAAACAACGGTGATTTGCCTGAAAGAACGTCTCTCTCTCCCTCGGCCTGTGTGTTCGATAGATGTGGTATTCTTGACGAAACTCCTTGATAAAATGCTCGATTCCAAACTTATACATTAGGACTAATTTGGACTACCAGAGCATTTTTTCCAATTAAACTGCCGTGAGGCACTAACCAACTTACTTTTAAACAGGAAAAAGGAAAGAGCATCACTCCATAAACAAAATTCAAGAGTGTAACTATGCCAGGCACGTGCATTTCAATGTACCCGGTAAACGGGAAACTTGACTCCTAAGTCTGGCCACTAAAAAAAGCACGAAGGTAATCGAAGTTTGCTATCGGAGACAAACATGCTCACATGGTCAGAGGGAGGATGTCCTCGCTCGCCGTGTGTAGTGTAATGAGGTACCGCTCGTATTAGTAAGTAGTATGTTTGGTACACACACGAAGAGGCGGTTGGTGGATTCTCACGGCATCTGGGAGAGAATTAGGAATTTATTAATGTAACTAAAGAGACAAAGAGGTAGTTGAACACCAATCAAGAGCATTTCATTAGGCCACTAACCAATTGTTGCAGATTATATTTCGTTCTGCACAATTCTATTTATCCCTGGCCATGTTGTTTTCTCAATAAACAACCGTTCTCAGTAGGGAACTGACTCTGGATTTATAACAAAATGAAATGTCGCTGACCGAAGGTGGAAGGTGGGGAAAAATATAAATCCACTAGAAACTTTTATGCAAGAAGTGATGAAGGTAGCTGATGCCATCAGTGAAACAGTGACCGATTAAATTCCCAATGTAAATCATTCTTGTCTAGCAGAACAATAATATTAAAGTGAAATAATTATTAAGCAAAAACCGAGTCTGTGTCCGTTTAATTACAACAGGATCAGCACAAATTCAGAGTCAAATCGGATGAGCAAATAAACAGATGAATAGACACAAAGAGAGCTGAATTGGAAGGGGGTGTGTGAGACGGCGAGAGAAAGATCAAGTTAATTTATTACGAAGTAGTCGAAAATTCGAAACCATAGAATTAGTATCCGTAAAATCTGTCTTTAGAGGGAGTGCTCTATTCGACAACTTCCTATGTTGTCATAATTCAAGAGTCCCCCTGCTCGACTAACTGTGAATAGAGCCATAGAGAACTGGGCGTGATGAATGAGGACGGAGACGATGCGGGAGGGCAGAAATGATCGATGGAGAAGTAGAGAACGTGCACCGGGTACTGGGACTGAATCGGTTCGGTTCAGTTCCCAGAGGTGCTGGGAGAATTCCAGAACAGATCCATCAACGGGAACGCAGCCTCAGACGGTTTGGCCAAATCGGCATAGAAACAAGCGGTTCCGGCCAAACCCTCGAACAGGGAATATGGAAAGTCCGGACGTCGTGCATGCTGGAATGTGTCCGATTGCATAAATTCGGCAAACATAGCAGCTCGATGCAGATACGTCACTTCACCGACCAGGCGATACATGGCTAGGAAAGCGTAACCACTACCAGCAACTCCGTGACAAATGCCTGGGAATAGAAAAAACGGATACCAATGTTAATATTAACATTACTAGCAATAGGTCAGATTAAACCTTCAGTCTAATGAGGTGATCTAAACTGATTGACAGAACAACAACAACAAAAACCCGACGTCAGTGTAAGGAATTTTAGCTATTTGAATATGGTTTAGTTCCAAAAGTAATGCGAATCTGTCTATCCTCCTGGGGACGGAACTCAGGACACCAGTAGTTATTTCAATTCTAATCGGTGCACAAAGAATAACTTTTCAAATTCCTGGTTTATGATTGCATTGCAAGGAAGTTGAATGCACTCAAATTACAAAGCACAGCATATAAGACGAAACATCTGAGGTGATATGAATGCAGCTAAGACAATCAAGTGGTCGTTTTTCCGTCTGTCCCTCTCCCACCGTGGTACACCCAAAGTCCAAAACCCATATGGCCTCGCCTAATGATTCACTATTTGTATCGACAGTAGGAGCATGAAATACTGAAATAGATCATCCGCAAATGTCACAGACATCGATTTCGTCCAAGTTGTCTATGTAAAAAGTGAAGGCAACCAACCATTCGTCATGTTAATGACTGAGGAAAAACACCGGCAATGCACATTTAGTCACGTTCCGAGTGTCCTACAACGTGGTTCGATGAGATCACGTACACTGTAGTGAGTCAGCAAACAAAATACAAGGCTGAGTCTCAGAAAAGAACTACTCACCCTCTTGGCGTATTGCGACTGAATGGGTCATCGAGGGCATTCCCCCTCGTTCAGGTAACAGCGAGTCTATTTGACAGGCTGCGAATCTCACCACACTTTACATAAACTGTGTTTGTTTGATTCAGTTATGTTCAAATTCTCAATGCAAACGGCAATACTACTAGCTAGCACAGTTGAAATGATCGCAAAAATACATGTAGTTTATCACTAGAGATGGATTTAGGCAATAAAATGTATTTCCCCAAGTAGTATCTGATCAGAAACAGGTCCCCTTTCAAAAAAAGTGTTATTGTATAGAAAAATTAGCGCATGTTCGCGTTCAAGAATGAAGAAACCAGAAATCTCTTCGTTATGGTAAGTCTGGAAATTACCCTCAAGGCCTGAGGATGAACTTATCTAATTTTGAACAGACGATCGGTTGAGCGGAAACGAAGAACAGCGGGGGCGAGCTGATTTAATATTCGAGCAGGTTTGAAACGCATAATCCACTGATGTTTAAGCATTACGCTTCCATTCGATACGTCCATCTCAGGGGCCTGTGACTACAACCCATTTGCATTTAGATTAAAAATTGGCCAATAGCAAGTGAACAGCTGAGGCGAGTGTCAAATCACACAAAGAAGGATCGTTGCTTTCCTACCCCAATCGCAAACGCGATAACCAGGGAGTAATGGTGTTCCTAGTGAGGACGATGGCTGGGGTGATGGGGGGTGGGCGGACTCGAAACAGAAATCGAATTAAGCAGGTTGGGTGTCGTATTTCGGGAGGTGATGGTTGAGAACCAGATGTGGCTGATTGCTTGTCTTGCCTAGGCAGTTGTGAAACAAATAACGGTTGCACAATCAGAGATGAGTGCATGCATACCCAAAGCTCTAAAAATGGAAGCATATTTTGTATTTGGGGTTGCTACGGCGAAACACATGGTTGTCACAACACATTTTCATGACTAGACTTTGCTGGTCACGACAAACATTGTTCTTGTCAAGCAGCTGTCTTTGTTATTGTATTGTGCATGCAGTTGTCGCCCAAGGGTGAATGAAAATCCGTAGAGAAACCAACAAATAACAGCAAAACGGAGACTTACATGAGGAGATTACACAGATGAGATGCGACTCGTCTCACAGATTATAGTTCGAATGGCAGCGACCTGACAGTGAGGAGAACTTTGTAATTTATTTCCACCAAGTCGAAATGTGTTTGAAGAACTGTGTGTTTGCACTTAAACAGATGCCACGGTGTGCTGCCCGTATGGATTCAACTTTTCCTCCCGCCGAGAAGACTCATTCATTATTATTCACCATTATACACATTTCTATTTACGATTAGTAAAGTTAACCTTACTACCTTCTGGTTCACGACGATGATACTGATGCGCACTTATCAATTACAAGAAAATCTGATAATCGATCTTCGCAGACAAAAATAATTGCTCACATTGTTGTTTGGCAGATTGAAGTCCTATGTTGCGATTGTGAAAAGTTCAATAGCCTCCGTGGGATTCGAACCCACGCATGGACGCCGCCTAAGTTATCGGTGTGGCCTAGTAGCTCAGCTGGTAGAGCGTGCACTGTACAAAAGCGTTAGTGGCGTTCATGCGGGGTTTCGAATCCCACCGAGGCTACTAAAATTCTCACAATCTCAACAAAAAATGATTGCAATATCTTCGACAGGAAGCAATTTAATCAATATCAATCCAAAGCCTAATACAATTCGGCTACAATTTTTTTCGTGAATCTGTAACTGACGCGTTCATGTTCAAATAGCAAACGCCTAATTCACTTACCTGGGCCTTTTTTCAACAAGCCCTTCTGCCAGATCAAATCTGCGCATTGACGAGAGGCGACCAGAAAGCGCGGATCTTTCCATAGGATGAAGGCACGCATGTAGACCAAAATGGCTCCTGTGAGAGAAAGAAGCCGACACAAAACACCGAAAACGGATCGACAATTAGACTGACTGACCGACTGCATTACACACGCAGAGAAAGAAAGGAAGTGGGAGCTGTGTGTGTGTAATCAGGGTGCAATATAAGTCTCCTGCGATTTAAAGCAAAAACGCATGTCGATGTCTTTGTTCCCGACAAAGAGATAAACATTTTGAATTACGGACCGAAAAGAAAAAACCACACTTCCTGAGAAAGATTCTATTATTATTAATAGTATTTTCATAAAATTTAAAATTTCCATTTAATTGCTCCACTAAGGGTACATAACCCAATTCCAACCCCGCTTGTCCTGAATGGCCAAATTCTCCGGATTTCTGGACTTTTGAACCAATTCAAAAGGTCACTGGTAACCGAACCCAGAATTTTATAAAAGCAATCGAGTTCGTAGTACGAATCACTCTTGCGCTGAGCCATACACACACACACACACTTTCGCTTAAGGGTTTGATCTTTCTCACTTCTGAGTCAGTTGGGTCCCAGAAATCTTACCATGTTGGGCATTTTGTTGATTGGGTCCATATTGTTATTGTGGTTCAGTCGTGCCTTTGAATTACGTAATTTCAAGATTTATGCTCAATAGGGATTAAATGTGTGACCAATTTGATGCACGTGCCATGTTATAGAAAACAGTGCGGGTGAACTCAACCATTGTGGTATGTGTTTCGAGACTTGGGCTCTCAAGTATCACGTACATACGTTTAAACTGTAGATTGTCTTCGGCTGGACACAGTGCGGGATTGGGCATCGAACCGAAGTCAGTGGCGTGAATGCATCTTTTCCTGTGTGAGATCCCAAAAATAAACAAAAAATCTCCAAATAGGGTGCAGTAAGCAAACAAAAATTTTTTATTCTCCCAAGTTAACTATTTTGGTTTCTCCGTTCCTTTTCCTATATTTTTTGTTCACCCGTGGTTATTTCGGCGCCGTATTTGTGAACAATGGTGTTATATATGTATACAGGTATTCACCAAACTCGTGCAACCTGATTTTCATCACAGTTGTTCTCTCAATGCTTCGTTTTTTCAGGCTCATTCACGGGATTGAATATGATATTGCCCCACGTCAGATGCAACATATCTGATAGAACACCCACTTATGTCTTTGCTTCTATTAGCCACATGCCATTAAGATGTACGACTTTGCGATTTTGACAATGGTTGCTGGTGTCTCAGTTGTGAAATAACAAAGTTTGATGTGAGTATTGGAGGATTTGATTAAATTAAACAGGAATTCGTCGTGTCTATGGCAAATGAAACGTGAACTGAAAAACCAGGAAGCACTGGACAGCCATTTCGACCTGGTTGGGTCTCATCAGCAGTGCGAAACCATCGACCCAACTGGGGATCGAACCCAGAACTTCATGAGCAGAACGCAAGCATGCCACTCACTACACCACCGGGCGGCTGATCGGGATGTTTTCATTTTCCGTTTACACGATACAGGACAACCCATCTTTGCGAGCTTGTTGCGGGCCACAGACCCGTAGTGGGTAGCATGCTTGCGTTCTGCTCATGAAGTTCTGGGTTCGATCCCCATTTGGGTCGATGGTTTCGCACTGCTGATGAGACCCAACCAGGTCGAAACGGCTGTCCAGTGCTTCCTAGCTTTTCAGTTTACGTTTCATTTGCCATAGACACGACGAATTCCCATTTGAAATAGTAAAGTCTCTGTAGAAAACATGACTAGAATTTATTTATTATAATGACTTAAGGACTTCGTATAGGTATTGTACTTTCATCTCGTCCGTTTTCCATTTACCCTTCTCCATATTTGAGCCCTGGAGGCAGTCGTTTTTGCGTGGAGTCCACCAAGTTGATTGTCAAACAGAATTTGCCAGGTTCTTCAAATACATCCCGCACCCTAACGATTGACGATCAATGTTGAGACAGCTGACTTATCCCAGTTTCTGATACAGTAAAAAGTTTTCGATTAAATTAAAATCCCAGCTGCTACGCGTTATTTGAATAAATTTGACAATGAACTTAACCCTCCCCCCAGTAACAGCATACATGTAAATAAATAATATTTAATGAGGTCTAACCGCTTTTCACTACAAACCCCAAGTGAGAAGATATGCCAAGCTTCATCTGTGAAAAATATGACTTCCGTGAATGCATTTAAAGAGTAGCAGTTAACGAAAAACTCCCTTATCAGTGCAAAACATTTTCCGATATCCAGCTTGGTGCGTACAGGAGACCAATAGCAAGGATCTCAGTATTTACTTCCGTCCTAACTGGTCAGACGGGATGAAAATATTCATCTTTTGACAGGTAAAACGAAATTCATTGGAAAACTAGCTCAGCAGATCAGCTTTCACTATATGCTGAATTACTCGTTGGTCACTAGTGAGATAAACCCATTGCAAATGAACGGGCGACGTGACTTGAATTTGTGGGTGAAATCAATACTGCGTTGTTTGGTTGGACGTTCCGTAACGGCTTCATATTACGTGGCCTCAGCTGTACGTTCAATTGAGCCATCATTTTGCAAACGAAGGCATGAGGAAAAATGGCTAATCCGCCCGGACTATCTCTCAAATTGGTTGGTGTGCAACTCTTCTCCGCTGCGACTGAATACAACCATCTTCTTGCTTGGATATGAAAGGTTTTTCTTCTCGATTTATGTCTTGATGGAGAAATTTCGCTGAATATGTTATAAATTGGACTTGTGTTCACACCGAAGCACTTCCGCAAGACACCAAGTGAATCATCGGATATACGTGCCTCTCGATTAAGTTGCCTCTGGGCTTCAATTATATGGCAAAAACGTTCGAATGTTTCAATTGGTTTGGGTATGGTGACACAACGAAACGCTTATTCATAGAGCCGCACACCTCAAGGTTCACTTTTGAAGATCAACTTTTATTTTTCTTGGAGTATGTTTTTAGTTCTTTCAGTTTCGTAGATAATGCGTAAGTAGCTTGTAACCAAGTAATTTATCCATTTATTTAAGTTTGAATATTTTCATTAATTTGCTTATTTACTGTGCACTGAATGAAAAGAGACAAGCAATTTACAATACATGAGCTCAACCTAATAAACACTGTTATGGAATGGGAATCATTTATTAAAAATTAAGCTAAAATTAAAATATTTTCCAAACCTGAGCTGTAACTTTCGAACTACTACTAATTTTATCGCAACCCTCAAGGTTAAGCAAATTCAAACGGTGATAAAACAGAACTAAGAACATAGTAGTGGAAGATAAAATCATGAATAAATAAATTTTACCCATAACCATCAATACGCAAATATGCTAGTGGAGACTGAAATGTATTCCCAAAATGAGAGCGACGTTGCACGAGTTTGATCAACACCTGTATATATCACAATAAGTAGTACATGAATGCCTGGACAAAATTCCCCTGAAAGCACACAGCCGATTTCGCAGTTCTTGCCGCTCGTCAGGTATGCGTATTCGATAGTCCTTGGTCAGTTCATTCATATACTCATTCATATACCCAGGAAGCGAATTTTCGTCACAATAACCTTGTTTGCAAAACCGGGTGATTTTTGGATAGACAGCTCTTTCAGAGCTAGACCATTGAAGAATCAATACTCTGACTCGATGTTTTGTAGGTGGGTCAAATGCTTCTAACCGCAAAGTGAGCGTCTTTATAGAATATATAAATTATAGATGCGCCTGTTGAATCGAAGCGTTTGGTTTTATTACCCTGTGTTCCAAGTCCGGCTGATTGACGCAACCAAACTTCATTTAGGGAGTTCTGAAAATTTCTGATCTTTAGAAGGCTGAGTGAGATCAAAACATTTTCGTGTGGCATGTTCGCTGTCGTTCCATAGTCATGGAGTTAACTCCATGAATCGGATTGCAGGGAGTTGTGCATATTTCACAGGTACATCGCAGACATATCTATCGCTGATGCTTATCTTTTTTATCCGGTTGAATTCAGTTCAGTTCAGTTTAAACAACCATTAAGCATGCATTTCCGTGCGACGCTTTTGGTTGCTGTCCTTTGGCCGCCCATTTGGGTGAACAATAGGAGGAAAACAGGAAGGTGGGAAGTAGGATCGAAGAGCAAATTGAGAAGTTCAGTGGATGCAAGGAAATCGAGAAGATCCGGTTGAATACAGTGTTCAAAAGCCGGATTTCGCATAAAATAAGGGTCAAACTGTCGAATTGCAAGTAGTTCAAAGAGTAGGTGCTTTTATGGAGAATTAATTTACTGTGGCATTTTTTTTTTGTTTTATTAGGAGACTGAGAAACGTAATCTGTCATAAAATGCAACACTCGACAAGAGAGAGAAAACTACAATGACTGAAACGCGAGATAACAAGCCGAAGGCACTAAAAACAAATTTTTACACCGATCAAGGATGTCACGATGTGAATAGTTCCCGATTAGTTAAGACTTACTTGGTGAACTATTAAGGGGTCAACGGTGACTTTGCACCCTCGTGTTTTCGTGGTGTGAACGTGTTTGAGAGAACCCAAATTATTTAGATTATCTTCAGCGGGAATTCGTGAGTCATGCAAGAACGTAATTGATGTCTACACCCCCAGCTATTCAAGTGGAATAACTGTTAAGGGAGTCACCGATAACGTTTCAATATAATGCAGGAAGTGAGAGCTCGAATACGCAAGCGTAATCACTGAAAGTACTATCCTGGACATACGTCACGCAAACGGTCGAATTGATTCATCTGGACAGAGAACATAAAGCGAGTGCTTAACCTGGGCAGGAAAATGTTCACACAGTACAGAAATTCTTCTTTTGCACCGCACAAGTCCAAACCTATACTAGCTGTTCGAACTCACCCAACAAAGNGGGTTTACCGGTACACTACTCACTCATATATCAAGCTCCAAAACACTTACCGGTTGCTCCGTGACACCAGTGGACAAGCATTTCAGACGGCGAAACTCGATATAGTCCGCTCACTTCGTCCATCGCGGAAGGCAGATTGCCCGTATCGACCGGGGTAATCTGAAGCATGTAGGCCAATGAGTTGCGAACCAGTTGTTCACTTTCTGGATTCGTCTTCAAGTAGTCCGGGAACTGCATCAGGGTGAACAATATGCCGGCTAAACCATGAGCAACACCTAGGGGTATGCGAAAACCGGAACAGGTAAGGTGACTTCAAACCGGGAGCTCAGACAATACTATATACCAAGACTATATAGATAAAGAGTTCTTATTCGCGCTTGTGATTGTGAACCGCATCACGCCAACCGGTCCCCATTGGAGCAGTGAGCAACTGACAATAATACCATCTAGTTAAATATTGAACAATTCTTACCCAAGGCTTTGAAGCATAATGCTTTCGGATTCCGATAATCACGTAGTGCCCATCTCCTGTTAGCGAATAAGTCAACTACATCACTTCTATCTTATCAAAGAATTCACTTATCAGCATTACGCAGAATGCAAAGCGTTTCTTGGAAAACTCTTAGCCGACCCAATTCATCCTTTGCACCTTGATTTGAGGAAATCTATACCAAGGTCAAGCACCCGTTTCGAATTCCGGCAGCTGTTCGCACGTACTGCTGTACACAAATCCGCCGTAGTGCTTTATCTTGCCTGTTTTTTTTCTAGCAATTTGAACATGCTTACGCTGAACCGTGAACAGAGCTGATTTAACTGTTGTTGTGTTTATTCTGGTTTGTTTTCATTTTGTTTTGCTTCATTTATGTGGCGTGCAATGAATATTTACCCCTACCACCCACCTGGTGTGGTATGACGCCAATGTTTGACTGACCAGCTGCGTTTAATTGATTGACTGACCGACCACAATGATACATAAAGATTCCGAGAACGGGATGATAATCGGTGTCCCAAACATCACACGATTATTTTATTCGAAATTGCAACTTTATCCTTATCATGCTCAAGTGCACTCATTAAGATAGTGGGGTTGTTCCGGACAACCGGTAGATGTCCACCAGTTTGGTGCATTTGCCTCTTTTAAATCTACTCGTCCAACTGTGTGAGCGGTGATATCCCTGCTGGTAGCGGGTAATGTTCATGACATCACAGTTCCATAGGCAGACACGTGAAGAGTTCTGGACACTGGTCAAGCAAGCGCCCACTATATCCTCCAGCACTGTCACTGTTCGTCCGTGGGCGATCATTCAGTGTGCCTGAGCCTGCCTTATTCGCGGCAAGCTAAGAGGTCTGAGGGTCGTCACCCCATCCCCAACCTGGGGACGCATCGAGTATGCGACCCTGCCTCATTAATCATGCCTGCTCAGTTTGCACCTCACTCGATTTAAGAGCTTTTGATTGTTTTTACATTACGACATCCGATTATATATTGAACAGAACCTGAGATGAGTCAACCTCTTACGTGTACCAAACATATAAACACAATACGAACAACCTAGGCCTATGGTCAGTGAATAAACAATCGCGGACAATCAGTGGCAGTGTTCGAGGATGTGGTGGGTTTAACCATTGGTAGTAATTCTCTGAAGAAACATACCTATGAAATGCGTCTTGAAGTAGGGAGCATTGATGTTACCAAATATGGCTATCACCCCTTGTTAAGTTTCGTTTACTTGACGAGGTTATCCAGAAAAAGCGAATGAACCAGCCACCAAACATCGGTTCATCTAGAATAAGGCTGCTGCTTTTCAGTTCACGCTTGGTTGCACAAAAAACTAGTGCATTCTCGAAAAAGACCCAGTTTGCAACGGGCGACGGAGTAGACGCGATAAACCACAGAGCATCTAGCTATGGATTTGAGCTATTCATCTAAGAATGATTCTTTTATATTGTACCCAGACACTTTTCCACGAACGAACGGAATCTAACACCGTAAACCATCTCTTGCTTCCTCAATTATGCCCCACTTTTATAACCAGCGGGACTTGAAGTCAGCTTTACAGACGTTAATGTCTCCGACTGAAGTCCTAGCCAAATACCCTCACGTCCTCCTTCGTTTGGTAACCTAGTATCAGCGAGTTTGCGTCCGTTAAAAGATGCTCTTCTTCATCCCTTCACTATCAAAAAGCTAAATTTAACGTGTACCCTGAGGCTCGAAACCCCAGTCATCGAGTGGACTTTGTTTTTTGTTGTTGAATGTACCATCTCATCCGTGCCACCAGTAGGAAGGCTCTGGGTGTGATCCCATTGATCTGTGAAGCTGACTGTTCGCCTATTCGTAATCAGACCACGTCGCTTATCTTTTCAAATAATCAAGTTACGACTATTTCGAGTGAAGCATGAAACTTTATGTTCCTTTGCTTATCAATGTATTTTTTCTGCCCTACTTTATTGTTCGCCCGTTTTTTTCACTAGACTACTTAGAAAGGATTTTATTACTCTTCGTCGCGGTTTAGCCGTATTTCTCTTCTTTAAACACTCTGATCACAAAATTGTGTAATTTGCATATCACTTCATGTGAGAATTTCGCTCATAAGATACTCAATGACCCCAGTTATCCGCCCAATCCCGATTTATCTGCTTGCCGTTCCCAGGTACAACCCGATCCAATTTTCGCTGCTTACCCTCCGGCATAAACATTTATCGCAACTCAACGGTCCCCTATCTGGCTCGTATCCTCACTGACACGATGAGGATCCGAAACAAACTTATTTTAAGCCTACAAAGATGAACACCCGTTTACGTTTTATAATTTTTGTATGTGAACTTCAATTTCATTTTTTATTCCATTGTAACGGTGAACACATTTTTGGCTGAAATGTAAGTATAGTTGCCTACACAAGTCATCTATAACACATCAATACAACAGCGAAATCTTGCATACTGACTGAAGTACTTTGAAGTACAGTTGAGCTGACGATCACCGTCGGTTTCTTGCACAGCTATCCCAGCTCAACAAACCTGCTAGGGTAAAAATCTATAAGAAGATCCAATTTCTGGTACGTTACAAAGCTCGGGGCTACGATGGCCTTCACCCATTTCTGCTTAAGGATGATGGAATAAGGCTTACTAGGGAAATGGAAGCTCTATTCTTTATGGTTTGAATCATTGATTGAGCAGGTCCTGTACTCGCGAGAGGAATCGATTGTTATACGGCACGGGGTAAAGTGCACAGACCATAGTGACATTAGCCTGATCATAACCGCTACAAAGCTTTTTGCATCTTTCATTCTTCGCCGATTCGATAATAAGCGTGAAGAGCAAGTTGGGTTTCATACCATTTACAAATGCATCGATCCATTCTCCGTCATTCTTATTCAACTTTACCATATAGGGTGTCCTCCCGAATGTTTTACTAGTTCCAGTAAACAGTGTAGTTGAACTCTTTCCGGGGAACAGAGTTCTTAACTTGGAACATGCCAATCATACTACCTTACTGGATAGTAATACACAAGCAGTTCAACATGCATTGGACCGTTAGACGACTAAGGTATCCAGATATGATATGCACTTAGCACTTTCCTCTCTTTGCACCTGCTGGGAAGGCTGGAAAAAGCGTGGCTATGACTCGGTATTCGAGCATAGAAAATTTAGCTCAAGCATCGATTTCGGCTGGTGCTGTCCGTCTTCCAGGTCATAATCCATAAACTGAAGTGTGTCGGCGGTTAGATACACTGCAAGATATGGATCAGAATAGCAATCAGTGAAGCAAATGCTGTAAGCTCCATTTGCTGGAATTCAACTTCGTTCTAAAGGACGAAAAAACAGAAAACGGTAAAAAACCAAAAAATATACGATGAAAATCCTAAAAAAGACTTTTATCCTTTTTCTGTAAACTGTTCTTCCTCGTTCGGTTCATTTTTAACCAACTCCTTCATTTTTATTCTCTTCGCTATTGTACTTGTGCCATGCTTATTCTCGAAACCGTGAAAAATAGACACGATCCCACGGCTTTTTGAGCATTCAAAGAGAGACCAATGAAAGGAAAGCTGAACACAAAGTTCTAACTATTGGCAACATTTTCTAGGATTACACGTCTCATCAGATTGCGAGTTTGACCTTTAACTTTTGGACACTCAAGTTGAGCCTTCAGTTGGAGCACAATGAACGTATGCTCTTCCCAGGGGTGGGTGGGTGGAGGAAATCTGGTCAACCGTAACTGACCTATAAAAACAAACGTACCAAAATATTCAACTCCATGATAGGCGTACATCAGTGGACAAGGTGAGAAATGCTGGCGTGCATAATCCTTGCCCGATTGAATAATTGCATGACAAATTTCGAACACATCTTTATCCGGTAGGACAGACTGTGCGGGAAAAAAGAGAGAGGGGATGGTGAGTATAGGAGATGACCAACGCAAAGTCGAATGTTTGATAGACAAGACAGACACAAGCAAACAACCGAGTGAACGAAGGAATAAATCCACCAAGATTTTTCTATTGCACATTTTTTGTGATGAACAGAACAAGGAATAAACCACCAGGTCACGAGAACCTGCTGTTCGATTGCGTGTAACAGACATCTTGGGACTTGGAGTCACGAATGAGCACGAAAACCAAATACAACAGGCATAGTCCAATTGTAGAAAAGCAATTTAACATGAAAGTTCAGGGGTGGTCGTCGTCGCCGGTGAAAAGTCAATTCGAGCAGTCATAATTGAATTTCTTAACTACTGGTGCGAAGCGCATTCAGCTGAGACGAGGAACAGTGATTTCGTACCTCCCAAGATGAGGCATGCAAATTGACTGCAAAACATTCCACCCCGGACAGAGAGGTCACCAGTTTGACCGGATGCTAGAGTGTATCAAGTAGTCTATAGACGTGTGATATACCTCTCGAGTCCCGGAAGATTTATGGGATAGGCACACAGTGCTGGTAGTGATTCCTAATCAGGACGAAACAGCTGTACAGAGCACTTTCAAATCTTTTCAGGGGTGTACAACATGTTAATTCTGCTTGAGGAATTCACAGTTACTTGTGAGTAGTGAGGTGGTTTAATCAAAATTGATTGATTTGAACTGACTATCCTTCGGACTTCACCTTCACGAACAATCCTCAGTCCATCGATTCAACCATACACTCGGAAGCACTAAACTTGAATTTCGCTCTTATTAGAGCTCATCAGTAGTGCATATCCACCGTCCCTTCCGGGATTTAGACTCCGAACCCGTCGCATGGAAGGCGTGTGCGTTATCACCGCGTCAATCGGCTCATACCATGGTTGAACCAAATCGCCAATTCATGTTTGTTCATGTGTCGTCTTCAGTGAGCCTTGTAGGTAGGTTCGTGGGTAAATCAGCCCATAATCTGCATGGAAGTCCCGACTTGGTGAGAGGCTTTCGATTGGAGTCAACAAATTATCATCTGTCTCTCTTATTTGCTGTCCGGACAAATGAATTAACTGAAGATCACTGAAGACGACACATGAACAAACATGAATTGGCGATTTGGTTCATCCATGGTATAAGCTGGTTGACGCAATGATAACGCACACGCCTTCCATGCGACGGGTTCGGAGTCTAAATCCCGGAAGGGACGGTGGATATGCACTACTGATGAGCTCTAATAAGAGCGAAATTCAAGTTTAGTGCTTCCGAGTGTATGGTTGAATCGATGGACTGAGGATTGTTCGTGAAGGTGAAGTCCGAAGGATAGTCAGTTCAAACCATACAAACAAAAATAGTCTTCAGGGATTCGTCAAAAGCCAGTGTTGTTATAGTTAGCGAGTACTGTATGAAAATTCTACGCAAGTTAATAAATTTTTCAACGTGTATAGTGATTTCTAACAGTATGAGTATGTAAGAAATACGCTTCGTACGAGAAACGGATGCATCCTAATGGGTGGGGGTCGCACAAGAAAAGTGATATACATTTTAGCTTCACGGGATCAACATTTATCGAAAAATTAATCCAGATGGATATGATGGTCAAGAACGGGAATGGTGATGCAAAAGATTGAAACAAAAATTTGCGTGATGTTTGATATCCCACAACAATGAACAGCCAAGGTTGATATCGACAGATTTGCGCTGAATAGCAAGATTTCCGTGAATTCTGTGACTCCAGGTTTGGCAAAGAGGGTTAACCAAAGCGTTTTGTAGATAGTGTTTTACGAAATAATCGTCCACATGTCATTTTTGAGTGTACCTATTTACGGGTCCATGTGAAGCAACGTATAACGACCAAACAAGCAGGTGCCTATCTACAACAGTTCGGGGATACATCCTGCCTGGTTCGACAGTGGTGTAATTAAAACTATTACAAGTGCCGCTGTTTCACACCGCATTAGATCCGATCGTAAAGTGAGTTTGAATGAACCAGTTTGATCTCTCCATCGTGTTCGAGGTCGGTGATCTAGGCCAATTAAAAAAGCGTATCCTAGCCACCACGAAGTTGGTTGGAATTCGTCTACATAATCCCCCGTTGTGCGCCCCCGCCCCAAATTTTGTGAAATCNCCCCCCCCCCCCAACTTCCCCGTTTCCATCCCCAAATCACAGGAGCAACACGGACCAGGCGTAAAATTCAACAGTAAAATCAGCCATATCCGGGTTATGGAAGTGAAACATGACAAAAAAAATCGCCATTCAACTATTTATTTCTTTAGTTTCCTCTCTTCTATGCAAAATGATGTCATATAAAATGTGATGTATTGGTCAGATGATGAGTCACTGAAAAATTCTAGTGACAAAACACATCCACGCTAAAATCCACTCCAAATGAAATTCTCAGCGGAATGACAAATAAAAACAATAATACCTCAAGATTTGAGTTTTAAACTAACGCATTAATTCCGCACACTATTATCAGAGGAATAAACTCGTTCCCTCGACCCATTCACAACCAAAATACGAGTGCCTATCGGTCATCCAACCATCAAATTACTCACGAAAGTTCGATTTCCGAACTGGGTCTTATTTTTCTGTTGCAAAGGCATAAAATGTGCACTGACATCCATAAATCAGTGAAGGTAACCCTGCTCATTTTGGAACCAATATTTATGGATTCGTGACTCAGTGACAAAAACTTGTACCGGGTGATCAATAAATCTCGAATAATTCTGATTTNATTCACCGACACCAAAGGTATCCCACGCGCCGACCCGGATCGCTAAATTACCATTTTAAACACACAAAACAGACAGGATCTTACACTCGAGTAATACGACAGACATATCAAATTTGAAAATCCTCAACACAGCAATAACGACGTCAGTTACGGACTGTTTGCGGGCAAAACCCCAGGATAACACTAAAAACAAAATAGATAAAAGGTTTAAAATAATGAAACCTCAACGACTTCTGGACGTGCAGAGAAGTAACAGGATGAAATATCTGAACTTCCTGTACTTATTGTACGATGACCTGGCTTCGTGCAAAGAACGGAAAATGAAAACAATTTCCTAGATTCAAGGGAACGGGGTGAATCATCCTACAGGAGATAAAGCCAATAACAATTCAGGCCGAGTTTGTGGCTACTACGATGTTCTCCAGAATAGTATGTTAGTGTATCGGAATCGACGCAGATTAAGGGCAAACCCTCGGAGTCATGAACTGTTCTGTTATGACAATCGGGAACTCAAGCAATGGAACCTGGTGAGTTCAGTTCA
>UZAN01051555.1:0-16199 GCA_900618425.1 Echinostoma caproni | reverse complement strand
CAAATATATATATATATATATATATATATATATATATATATAATCTTGAGCAATTGAGATATTACCATATCACATCTAAATTGGCTTGTAACAAGATCAATCATAAATTGCCCAGTTTTGTTATATCCAGTGATCAGCTTCAAACAGACTTCTGTATAGCGATTTCTGAAACAGTGTCAAATTGTACGGCAAAAGTGTACTTAAACGGGTTTTTTTCTCTCGCGAAACGCAGCCTGTCTTTCCCCGTTCACGTTTGGTGTTAGGCCGCTGCGGATGTCCGTAAACGGTGTCGTTCAATCAAACGCATCCGATCGATCGGCCATCGGGAACAATCAATCAATATCGGTCTGATCGGTCTGGTCAGATGGTGCGAAAAGGGAACGAGTCAATGCGGACTGGCCCATTCGTGTTTCCTTCCCCCTGGGTCGGCATTGTTCCGTACACCCCTACACAAAAGGAAAGCCAGGAGGTCTCTCTGTAGTTGGCACTACATCAATCAGACGTGTTTAAATGCCAGCTCTTCATGCCTGAAGGGAGAGGGGAAGGACTGGTCTGTCCCGCAGAGTAAGTACGCACGCTTACTGTGCAGGGGGAAAACTGATTTCCATCGTGTTCACAGTTGTTTTCGGAAGAATTTGTTTCCGGAACTGTAATCGAAATAGTGATAACATTATTCAAGTACTACTACCTACTTCGTTTTATGACAGTATTTGGGAAGGGGATGGGGTAGAATAAATGAAGTGTGATATGTAAAGTTAAACAGCATTGAACAATTATGTTGACCTGATGAGACCCAACCAGTCAGAAACAGCGCAGTTTGACCACTGCTTCCTAGTTTCTCGGTTCACATTTCATTTGCTCTACAAACACTACGAAATTCCTTATACAGCGCGTTTCTTTCAGGAAAGGAGAAGTGGCCATTCAATGGGCTGCCATTCAACACACAATGTGGCGGGAAGTCAGGCGGTGGTGGTGGGATTTTAACATACATCCCAGGGTAAGAATTTGGTGACGTTACCACCGAGTTACCACCGCGTTACAGCTTCTATATTACGGACCACAGGCTGATGGTAAAGACCAACGGGATGCCGTGCGGCCCAGACAGAAGCTGTACAACGCCAGGAATACGAGCACGCTATTGGTAGATGCCTAGATGACCAATGAACTTCGCCCGTACATATTATTCAAACCACATGATTTCGTCCAATAAAGGAACTGTTACTTTTGTGGTTTCTTCTCCTTGCGTCTCGTTTACGTGGGGCACCGTCATACAAGTGCTAGTGTGATGCAATGTTTCCGTGGCGTCCACTTGGCGGTGGTGGCCAAGTGGTGTTAGGTCACCAAATTGTAACCGGAGATCCCGCGAGTCGAACCGCTCCACCGCCACCACCCGTGTTCCCCATTTCTGTATTCCCCCAGGCAGCCCTTGTATGGCCCTGGCCCCGTTCCTGAAAGTTGACTGCACATTTGTATATTCAATGAAATAAAAAAGGAAGTAAAACGACATTTTTTAACTATGTGATTCGTAATCCGTGATCTGTGCCTACTTCAATCATTACAGTATCTACCAGTCAAATCCCCCGACACACATCAAACTTTACGCCAATCTGACATATCTATTACCTATCCTATATGACTGTATTATTCAGAAAAGGGAGCTGTTCGCGTTATTTCGTGTTTTCTCAAATGTTACAACAATGGTAGTCTTCAGTGAACTACTATCTGCGTGTGTGTGTGTTTGAGCAGACCAAGACCCACCAGCTTCATGGCGGAAGTTGCGACTGTGACCGAAGTGTGTAGCCAGTGAACAATCGAGAATAGACCACCTCAAATACCAAATATGCAGCCCCACTGCGTGTCTCGATCCGGCTCGAGTTTCATCCGCTACACTTATGTCAGTTGACATCGTGGATTGATGGAATTTTGTTTTCAGGTGGTGAACCGCGGAATAAAAGAGGTTATTTATCCAGAAAATGCTTGTTTACAACAACGGCTTATTTGTTTGCTAGAGTGGTTGTTGAACAATCTACCGGTTACTGGGCACGGGTACCCCAATCCATACGAGGGAGTTGGGGGATAGGAGAACGGGACTGATGCTTAAACTACCTACCAGACAGCCTTACTGTAGTAATTGTAGCAATAGTAGTGGTTGTAGTAGTACGCATTAAACTCGAAATGCGGATCGCGCAATACAAATCACGGAATACGAATCAAGGACTAGAAANCACGAACTGGATCACGCAAGCACTGGATCGCACTATCCCACGTAACCGAGACGCGAAGAGAAGGCCCTAGGAGTAGTAGTTCATTCATTGGAAGAAATACAGGGGATTAAATAATATGTACAAAGTAAGTTCATTGGTTATCCGGGCTTCTACCAATCGCTTTCCAGCATTTCTGGTATCGTTCTGCTCCTGTCTGGGCCGTACAGTCTGTGATTGGCTGGTACGATCTAACTATGGTGTGTAGTCAGAAGCAGTAACACGTACGCGCGTAGTGGACGTCACTCATGGAGTTGGATTGATCGCAGTTGTCCAAAAGCTTTAACGCGTCGCTCCAGGGTGTCATCTCATAGGCCCGGATCATCACACTTACTTCAGTAGTGTTGAAAGTGGCTGGGCGAATCCTTCGTGACACCACCTAGTCGTGAATGGTTTGATCACCACAGACCAACACGTCTTTGTCGGGAAGCGGCCATGCCCACTCAGCTCACTGTGCTTCTTGGATGAGATGATTAGTCGTATAGATCGAGGGAAACAAATAGAGTTTTGCTACCTCGATTTAATCAAGTCTTTAGACTTGATAAACCACCGATTGCTACTATTCCAACTCAACTGGTTCGGACCAACCCTTAAAGTGACGACACAGATCACTAGATGCCTAACAGCAGAAGATTTGAGGCTAGTATAACTGAATACAGGTAACAAACAGGAAGGGTTCGTATTGGGTTTCCTCAGGGGTCCGTCCCAGGACCCACCTCTTTTTGTTATACATCGATAATTTTAGCCAAGACCTTGAAACCCCGTGCTTTAAGTCCGCCGTCGAATCAAATCCAGGGGAATCGATTCAGAGGGATGTGGACAAAATGCACCATTGAGTGCTCGGAGTTATCAGCACCTCCCTGGACAACAGGTTGAAATTACCTCAGGGTCTTCTACACGAGACTTAGTCGTGTGTTTGACGTCGGATTTCCTCCCTAAGCTTGAGTGTTGAGATGCTGTGAAGACAGCATCGCGAGATCTGTACCAGCTCCGACTATTAATAGGGTCCAGGAATTCCGGGGGTCCTCTTGCCAGTTTGCAAAGCCTTTGTACGACCGCGCCTCGAATACTGTGTTCAGGCGTGGAGACCGTTTCTGATAAGGGATGCTAAAGGGCTAGAGATGGTTCAAGGTGATTTTGAGGGATGAGAGTGCTCCTGTACGAAAGGTGACTGGCGGTACGGCACCTCTTCGCATTGGAGCAACGGAGGCGGCGAGGCGATCTCATAGAAACGTTTAAATTCCTCAAAGAGATCACAGACATAGGCGGTAGTTCGCAGAGGCTGTTGAATCTAAGCAAAACCACCGCACTCCGAGGGCATGGCTTGAAACCGGTCGACTACCGGGTGACATCCTTTCTGATATGAATCAGACACGACTGGAATAAACTACCAATTGAATGCATTGCCGCCATCTCAGTGACTGGTTTCTACTATCCTTTGACCAATTAATGGGTTAGTTTGTTCGTCGGAGGAGAGTAATC
The DNA here is from genome assembly GCA_900618425.1 of Echinostoma caproni. Lineage (NCBI taxonomy): Eukaryota > Metazoa > Platyhelminthes > Trematoda > Plagiorchiida > Echinostomatidae > Echinostoma > Echinostoma caproni. The sequence goes on along the minus strand of UZAN01051555.1, from coordinate 12,456 downwards.
GTGTCAAGCGCCTGAAACCCGTCTCCCTCCCCACCACCCGTTCACCCCGATGGCATTCTTATCCACCAGCTTAGATCTTCCTCTCTTCACTTCTCCTTCTAACCCTAGACTACTCCTATTCGTAGTATTTTTCATCCCCATGGACTTTAAGATTTTCGGTGTGACTCGCCCGTCGAGGGGGTCAATGAGCAATACTGACCCGGTACAAACACCCTCGTAGTGGGACGTTATGGCCCTGGGACTCTTTTCTGATTTTCGTCCCACTACGTGTACCTTATTGAAGCTAAACCGTTTCATCTTATGGTTACAGCAACGAGGAATCCATGGAGCTTACCAGTGCAATAATAAATAGGACGTCCTGGCTAGCTGCGGCCAACGTCCTGGGCACCAAAATGAATTAAACTAAAATGTTACCTACAGGTAAACAGTACTCTGATATCGCCACTTACTCCTGTTGTCATGGTAGAAAAATAGAAATCGCTAATTCTGTGACCGTAGTCAACATGTTCTGAGACAGAGACAGAGACAGAGAGAGAGAGAGAAACAGGTGGGTGCTAGGTAATGCGGCTTTAACAACATCGAGGAATCAGTTGGTCAACTATGGAACTCCCGAACTGGATATGGCTGACCTTACCATTGGCACTTACGCTTGGTCCGTGTTACTTGTGTGATTTGGAGTGGGACTGGGAATAGGATGGGAGGTGAAGGGCCATGGCAGGTTGAGAGTGACTTCATAAATTGTTTTTGGACGCCCACAAGAGGGTATTATGCAGACAAATTCGAACCGCCTCTGCGGTGGCTAGTATGCTGCATTTAATCGGCTTTGATCTGCTACCCCGAACACAGTAGAGCTGCCGAAGTGCTTCAGTCACACCTCTCGCTGTGTGATCGGACTTGACGAGGTGTGTTACGACGACACTTGTGATAGTTTTAATCACACCAGCCAGGTAAGTCGAACAATTTCCCAATTCATTCTACATTCATTCATGCAGATGATGTTATTTTCGGTTGCAAAGCGTCAGCAAGTTGTGTGTTTGTCTGTTGATCGACGAACTATATTCATCCGTCACAAATAAGTTTTCCATTCTCTCTCTCTATCTGCCAGTCATGAACCCAGACCAACATCATCGGTGGTAAAATACCTTGGCGTTACACTATCACGCAATTTATCATGGTCACTGCACGTTCAGAACACATTCTGTAAAGCTGTAAAGCTTTCACTTCGCTCACTCAGCATAAGAATACTTTCGGATCCCCACAAGCTGATTTTTATGTTTATGAATGCATGCGTGATCCTTTCCTCTTGGTTGTAATGCTCCCCGGTGATTCTCCATCGATATGTTGAAAAAGGACTTTTCTATTTACTGGCGAGATCTCTGAAGCACACCTTAAAATGTAGTGGAATCGTCAGAGATAGACTCGCCGATTCTATCCTGGACAGACGTGTACAAGCATGTGAAAATTTTAGTGTCAACATACTCTCAGACACTCGTAATCACCCAGTACACAACGAACTTTCATAAGCTGTCTACATCATTCACACCCTCTAGGTTGAAACTTCGGGTTGAATGTACCTCTTTATATCGTAATTAAGTTTTGCAATATCTGGCACGTCTACTTATTGGCAAGGAGACAATTTCCACAGAATGGCGTAATTGCTTGCTTCCTCGACAAACAATATTTATTGCTTTCAGTTAGTTTCATTACGCATGATTTTGTAAATTTTAATCCACAAATATGGAGAAAATTTTCACAGAATTCCAAGAACGATACCTAACTAATTGCAATTTCTTTTTTTGTATGATTTTGTAATTTTTCATTCACAAATATGGTGTGTAAAATGTGGAAGGTTCGTCTATCAGGGTGCATAAAGCTACCACTGGTTTGACTTGACTTAGCGTAATGTCATACTGTGTATGGGCAAACTGGAAAACGATCCAGTCAGCTCCGCCCTGCCCGGTTTCGATTCCCTTTCGGATCAATGCATTTGCACAGTGTCCGTGGGACGAGATCCGACCAAGTCAATACAGTTGTCCAGTGATGCCTAGTTTTTTTTTCAGTTCACGCTACATTTGCACGCAACAAATAAATAATAAAAATATATAAACGCAATTTAATTAAACCCATTCGATTGTTCAGAGGCACCAGACAGACAGGCACTCTTGATGATCTCGGGTGGGTAGGTGGGTTTCCCTCACTTCTTGGGAGATGAGCGCTAATTCCATACATACATTTACATGCGATGTAAATGTTTGAGATAACCANTACAGCACTGGAGAGCTGTTTCGTCCCGTTTGGGACTCGTCAAATGACCACTATTGATGATCCTGGGAGCCATTCGCACAAGGTCGACACTGTCGACCGTGTAGTTCATGGGTACGGGTTTGAAGTCCCAACCCGAAAGTTCGAAGGTTCGATTCCTGCCTGTATTGGACACAGAAACGAGTACGCACACTGCTGACGAGTTCCCCAAAAACAGGACGAGACAGCTGTCTAGTACTCTTTGTCGGTTATCTCAAACATTTCCATCGCACGCAATTTAATTCAATCTACGCGGGCTTGAAATTTCGGCATCGTATTCCGGGATCGGTGCACCAAGTCATACCGAATGTGTTTGTGGGTAAATGTGGGGCATCAAACGTGCAAAAATGCGAATTGACTACTAAAAAGTGCATTAGAAAGCTTAGAACGAACACTCTTCTTGTCGGTCAGTGTTCCGACAAGATAGAGTACCAAAGAATTTCTGTAGGCAGATTTCTGAGATGGGATGAGTTTGTATTTTGAGAGAGAGGTCACAACTCAGCAGCTTGAAACCAGCCTTCAGTAAACCACGGGAACATTACAGGGGAGCAGTAAAGTGGTATAAAGAGAACACATTCTTGAACGGGTGGGTGAGGTGGATTCGAACCCACCGTTTCTAACAACCGAGCTATAAGGCCACGCCGATATTACTGATGTGTTCGTGATTAGACAACAGAGGACATAGAAACTGTCCCTTCATCTGAAAATTCTCTTTCCCCCTTGCACAGACAAGCAGGAAGGGATGAAATGCAATGAAAATTGATTGTTTGCCTCATATTGGTTGTTCAGCCTGCACTGCACGATCGGAGTGAGGACCGATGTGATGGGATCCAGTTTTGAAACCGGCCTGTTTTCAAAAAGAATCGGAAGGGGTGGGTGGCGGTTATTTCTGTCTTCATCCGCTCGTAAAATTACGGCACCCGAAGTGTTGAGCTACTGAATTATTGCAAACCATTTTGATCAGTTTTTTCACTCTCTCTCTCTCTCGGGCGCGCACGCCCTTGTGTGTGTGTGTGTGTGTGTGTGTGTGCGTGTATGCGTGTGTGCCTGTTTGCTTGAAGATCCTCCCCCCGCCCCAAAGCTGATTGTGCAACAGGGGCTGTGATCTTGCAAAAATTTGTCCTACCTGAATGCTCACTCACTCACTTAATCTGTAATACCAGTCTTGATGAAGGCAAATACACACACACACACGTGAGCGCACTCACATGGTTAGACATTTTACACCCGTTCCAACCGCGGAAGCAAGCCGATGGACAATGGGACGATGGAGGCGGGTTTAATGATGTCAAACAATTGTTCTGATCTGAGGTAATGCGAATCTGGACGGTTCTGCTGGTCGTGTGGACGGAAGACGGGGAGCTGGGGTGGGTGGGAGATGGAGGACCAATGTGGAGTAAGCATAAACACGTGGAACGAGTGAATTGGGCTGCTCCCGGGGGCAACGCCCTTGTGACTGTCTGGTGTGTTCGTGATCCACGAGTTCAGAACTGAGGTGTGTTCATCCGGAGAGCGAGCTCTTCCAGCTGATTGCACACACACACACACATTCCTTTATTTATCTGTCTACCCCCTTGGGATACAGCAATCGATTGTGACGAGGCTATCTATATGGATCTATTTCTAGCCTATCATTCTGTGGTCGGTTGTTTTTCCACCCATTTAAGATGGACAAATTTAGTCATTCCCCGCCCCCCGCCCCCTCCGGGTATAGTCGTGGTCGTGGTCGTCGAGTTGGGATCATGGAGGCGAGATCGTGTGGATTAGTCAAACCACAGATTGAGATTGAGAACACACACGGCACAGAGATAAACAGTACGTTTCCAAATTGGCGATACATTGTAATAATCCCAGAAATATATATATGTATATATATATATATACACAGTCCATTTCCCCTTCCCAGGGCAGATAAAATAAAGTGTCTACACACAGTAGCCATAATTTCTGATATCACCACATGTCTATGCACGCACACACACACACACACACACACACACACACATAATCGATCGGACAGACGAGTGGACATCCCATTGTGATTTGATCTCACGCGCCGCACTGACGATCGATGGATGAACCAAGCCCCCACAATTATGTGACCTGTTGTTTTGGCCTTGATATGGTTAACCACTGTAGACTGTCGAGTGTGATGAACTCAATATGTCGGTTACCATGGCCGGAACAGGACTTGGAGTTTGTTGTTTGTTGTCCTAGTGGTGGGAATGAGAAGTTGGAAAGGCTTCTTCCCGGTAAATAATTTAAATTTACAAGCGAAGATCAACAGCAGAAGTGCAGAACCCCCCGGGACGGGAAGGGTAAAACGTAATGCAAACAGACACCTGGACAAGTTGCACCGTGCCCATCTATTATTTTAAAACGGATGGCAATTTGACTGTCATTTCACCAACCGCATTGTGTGAGCGTTCAGTGTAGTGGTCCAAACAACTTGCCACGTTCAAAATAAATAATATATGGGGAACAATATATCGGTTATCGGACCAACACAGTCGGAAGAGGGAGAGAGAACACGGAAACAGTTCAACAGAGCACAAGCAGCGAGCGCACAATGCCGGTCCGCAACTTTGCAAGGGATCCCACAAATACCTTGTTCTATGTGTTCTATGTGGGTAGAATTGATATTGGTCATCAATGGGTTTCCTCGCTAGTGATTTGAAAACCCAAACTGGATTTATGCATGCGCGGCGTACAGTTTATTTTCAACGGAAATATTTATAAGCAGGTTGATGGTGTAGCCCTTTGGGGCCAGTTCTTGCTGATATCTTCCACTCAACGCTAGAAAACAAAATGGAAGGTCAATTGAATTCAACCCTACTGTATCGGCAGTATGTTGATGATACACTAGTTATTGCGCGCAACGAAACTGACATTAGAACTCATTGCATGACATCATCAAACTGACATTGGCACGTGAATCGGAACCTTCTTCTTACGGGCGGGCTTTTGAATTCAGCTGTGCCGAAATCTACCATCTGATTCTTTCGCGATTTTACAGTGGAAAACTGTGTTCTATCCTCAACGTACTTTTTATCAAATCAATTCGTTCAATTCTCAAGGTCAAATGCTGTCCTACGACCGCACATTTTTGATCTCTCACCGTTTTATCGCGTGTGAACACCACTTTTCACGTTGTGCGTATTGTGTGCGAAACCGCTACCACCGATTGAGGAAGAAGGGGCAAGGACAACAAATAAAACATCGCGCGGATTGGAGGATCGCTCTCAGGCGGCGTTCCATCAACAAACTGACTGTACTTGTTATTATCGCCAGGAACATCCGTTCACTCCTGGGAAAGTTGATGAAGTCATGAAGAAGTGTGCAAAAACGTTGGAGTTATTATGCTCCAGGAAAGCTGGTGACATCCTGACATTGAGGACGGCGTTGTCCTGCTTGATGGATTTGATATCTTTCGACATGATCGGATTGTGAACTTCAATAAAAGAGGTGGTGGAGTAGCCACTCTCGTCAACCGTATGTGATGTAACAGCTCTCATCTTTTTTTCATTTTTATACCAGGAAAATCAACTGCACTGTCCTTCAATGTAAACCCCGTTTTCTTAGTAATTTTCATCATATCCTACTACCAAACATTTACATTGCCCCTGACACGCCCAATTCTCACATCCGAATGTTTTCCGACTCGTTCTCAGCACAATTCACTACAGGCTTAGACCAGTCACTGTGTATTGTGGCTGGTGATTTTAATCGTTTCGATATTTCTTTCTTAAGAACTTTAGGTTTGTTTAATCTTGTACAATTTCCCACTCGTTTGGAGGCCCAGTTTGCGGGCATTTTTGTAAACGTCCCAGATGTCTTCTTTATAGAAAAACGGGTCCGTGTTATCACGTTCGAACACTGTACAATTATTTTGCACCTAAAAATTTATGGTAAAATGTTTCATCGTCAACAAGCAGAGGTAGCATCCCAAACAATACAAAGGGGGAATTTTACACATGATAAATTATCTTGACTCCAAGATATGATCTCCTTAATCGATTTTTCTGTCTTCTCCAATTCAAATAATTCTTCCAGATGTGAACATCTCACCGGCTACCTTAATTTCTGTTTTGATTTGTGTTGCCCGATTGAGACAATATATACCCGTACCGACAGATTCTCATCGCCTCTCCTAAAGCACCTTCAACGTAATAAGAAGAGGGCATATACGATGTTAAACTACTCTCGATTGTCATTAAGACAGAGATTCAGCGCTTGAATCGGATGTATGTTGAGACCATCCTAGGCAACCAGAATTTTCGCGAGATGTTGTCAGCGTTAAAGCAACTCTGTGGCACACGTGAGAGCTCCTGTCCTGATGTAGGGGAATCAAACCGACAACTGTCTGCCTCCGCTGGGTCCAATTCTCTGCCGTCCGTTTTCAGTTCCTCAGAAAACACCAACCCTGTTTCTCCAACCGGGTGGCAGGCTGTTTGATCTAGAGTATGCAGACGACATTGTGCTACTACGTGGAGATCCAGGTTACCTACAAGTCTTTCTGGATAGTTTGAGTGGTAGTGTAACTAGGTTCAGTATGCGTAAAATGTGTGTATGTGTAAAATGTTACCTCAAGACTGGGTTGATCCTTCACTGAGCCTCACCCTAACTGGGGTAGTAATACAGCAAGTGGATAAGTTTTGTTATTTAGGCAGCTACATCTCACCCGGTGGACGCATCATGGATAACGTGTCAGCTCACATACAGAACGCTCGATTGGCATTTGCCAGCTTGAGACATCTGCGGCATCGTCGCGACATCCGGCTGTCTTTGAAGGGTTGAGTGTATGCTGCGGCAGTTCGGCCATCACTGCTTTGCGGTGCAGAAACTTGGCTATAAAGGAGGCAGGATAAAGATAAACTGTCGGTGTTTGAACAGCACTGTATACGCAACATTGAACGAATATGGTGGATAGAGACTTGGCCAGGCAGGTCGCGTTAGGCCCTCTGGTGGATGGGGACCTCGGGATCGTTGTAATCAATGTTCAGAAATATTGAGTAGTTCGTAAACAGTGATGATGGTGCGTGCATCTGTAATGCAAACGTACTACTCCGGGCTCTTACAGCGCAGCGGAGTGAACGGATTTGCGCGACAAGATGTCCCTCGGCTCGTATTCTCGCAGCGGGAGACGACAATAGGAGGCTCTGCGGGCGACGAACGACGGCGGGGAACAGCGATGGGGATGTGGGACACGAGGGTGGCGAGGAAATACGAGGCAGACAGGTCCCTCCAGTGGTTGAAGTGAAACCTGCAAGGCAAAGCAAACAGAGAACGCCATGAACCGAAAAAGTCCAGTGAGAGATACAAGCACTCACGATAAAATATTTATTACTGGCCCCCGGGTGCCAAGTGTTACACATATTCTTCATTTATTTACATCCTTAGTTTACTGAAATTCTCCATTGTTATAGCGGAGAAACTTCGCGCTGCTTGGAATATGAATCTACCATTATTAGGCAGTACATTCCTTCAAAACGGCCGGAAAAATCTGAGTGAATGCGTGTGACCAGGGCGCCATAGCAGGTCACAGTGATTGAGTTTCGGCCTTATGTGACAGTTTAGTTGCCATTAAATAATTGTGCCATGTCTTAACTATTTCTTCAATTTGCTGATTCATTTTCAAGTCAAGTCAAGTCAAGTCAAAAGTCAAGTAAAGCTTTGTGCACCCGATAGGATGAGTTATCATCATTTTCGACAAGTTACAGTGGGGAAAACGGTAAGCATTGGGAAAAAGAAGATATTGCATATTTGCTAAATGTAAATAAAACAAACGGATTAGATAAAAATCCTAATGTGAGAGATGATTGTTCAAGTCAGCAATAATATTTGCTCGGTTGATCAAAATGCGAGCAAAATAAGGGATCATGCTGTTTTTATGTGTCGTGGTGCGTGCACACAGAATCCGAAATTGGGAACGGGTACTCGGATGAGACACCGATTTATTGAGATGGGAGTGCAGACAGTGTTCTTCATTGGACAGGATATGGCTGATAAATCGATCGCATGAGTTAAAATGCTTGCACACAATAAAGTCAGCCAAAACGGTCTTTGAAATGCCGCTGCAACGATAAAGAAGTTTAAGAGATCTGGAAAAAAGAACAAAGTCTTTCTCCTTCAGACCAGGAAAAAAACGAGGGAACAGTACAACCAATGTGGAAGAATGCATCCAGTCACAAATTTAAGAATTACGTTCAAGGGAACTCTGAGCTTTTTAAGCCTAAAAGTGTGGAACGATAGTCTACGAACCCGAATATAAACATTTTCAACATGGTTGGATCAAGAAAGATTGTGTGACAAAGTGAATCCAAGATATTTCACAGAGTTAGCTTTGAGGATGGTATTACCATTAACAGAAAGTTCAGGCTGATTGCTCAAAAGTCTTTGATAAGACATGCCTGTTTCAAGGTTAAAAGAAACATCCACACACTTATCTGCAGTTAGCAATAAAGATCGAGAAGTCGACCGACTAAAAATGTTATTCAGACAAACTTGAAGATGATAGAAACAATCATGAACAGTCGAGGGACAGCCAGCCACTACGTCATCAGCATACCCGTAGGCGATAAAAGTTGGGAGGGATGGGAAAATCCTTAACATACAGTGAAAAAAGAAAGAGACAAAATTGAACCCTGAAAAACTCCAGAGTTGTCTTCTAACAGGGAAGAAGGTTTACCGTTACAAAAAGTGTATAGCGTCCGATGAATGAAGTAATTAATTAGTACATTCAGTAAATTGGGTGCCAGAACATAATCCGAAAGACGTTGAATTCATGAATGACCAGTAGGTGTAAATTCGGGTTTTTGAGGCATGAATTAGGACCATCCGAAAAATTGATGGGCTAGTCAGTCGTCAATCGATTGTTTTCACAATTTACTGCCCCAGCTGGCTGGACTGAGAGGTGGAATCAGTGTCAGAACAATCAGAAAATTCATTGAAGGGGAATTGTAACAAATCCAGTTTATCGATCCAATCAAGCAGGCCAAGCAAATTCAAATGATCAAGTTTAGATATGTAGAAAGTGCCACGGGAATGACGATCATTAAATGAAACTCAGCAGCAGAACTCACCGATAAGTGGGATTTGTTCCTCCGGATGTCACCCGAGCAACACGGGTGGTTTCATGAAAAACTGGTCTGCCCAGTAGACGCCAAGTCTTTACAAAGATGATGATGATGATGATCACATCAGATGCTGTATCGATTTATAATTTTACGGTTTGATTTTCAATAAGAATCCGAATATAATTTCGATGATTTTAGAAATCGAGAGCGTTCATCGTAAAAAAAAGAAGTTCGAAGGAACTGCGACCGCGTCTGGTGCTTGCTTCAGTATGGAACGGCTTTGGTTTAGATCGAATGTGACAAATGGTTTCTTCCATGACGAATCACATCACAGATTTCGCAATTACGTTGTCTGTGTGCACAAAGAGGTCGACCGAATAACCATTGTCCACACTGCCAACATGCTGTGCGAAGTCTGTTTTGTAGGCTTCTGGATGTGATTAATGCATTCACGTGGGTGACAGTTATGGCGGCTGTTTACTAGATCATCATTTCCTCATGGTGTGTTTTAAATTGATTAGACGCTGGCACTCATCAGTAACCTTTGCAACGTAGTTGCTGTGCATGTTTCGAGTTTGGATGATAACCGTGTGCGAGCGAATTTCCCTTCTGGCGGGAAAGTGGAGAGCACAAATAAAAATAAGAGTTTTGAATCGGTCTTTTGCGAGACCTTCGAGTTTGAAGCGCTCGCATTCACAATATTAATACGGTTGACGTAGGAGACACAATCGTCCTCAACCGCTTTAGAAATGTTTAGGCATTGATACCGGATATTGGACAAAGATGATGTTTTACCAAAAGATTGCACCAATTTGTTTGACTGTTTCTTGCAAATCGAGGTCCATCAGATGTTTGTGAAGGATAAAATTGCATTGCATTCTCCTGGGGCCAATTTGCTAAGTAACAGTCGAACACGAGCGGTATCGTCAAGAGAGGCACCATCAATTTTCAGGCGAACCTGATATCTGCGATACCATGACTCAAAAGTGACACCAACATCAGGCTCCCAATGAAATTCATTGACACTTTGAAACGGAGTTTCAACTGTCGAAATCTTTGAGTTATCTGAATTCTGAGGACACAGAAAGCGGCTGAATCGAAAGCTCAAACTTTTCCTGTTGTTGTTGTTGTTGTTGTTGTTTTAATATCTGCTTCAAAAATTCCACTGGAATAGCCTTTTTCCACCGTCACCGCAGATTGTCATCACTGTACGTCCCGGATTGAGGAAGAACACGAGTCACTGAAGTGGAACGGACCGAATGTAATTCTGTGAACACGATTCACTGGATCAATGGATGAAACAAGGATCAATAATTATTCAGGCCTCCTGTCGATACTGGAGTAAGATCGATAGCGAGATCGACCACAGTCACGTGACATCGGACGCGAGCAAGCTGCGGGGCATGAATTGAGCACTCATCACATCCATTTTCACTTTGATTTCAAACTTTCCAGTCTTTCTCCTAGTGTTTCGTCTGAATGGGTAGCCAAAAGACAGCAACCGTACCGGAACCGAGATACGAAAATGCATGGTTTAGATGGTTGCACAAACTGAAAGTATCGGGCTCAATGTGTTAAGGAAAAAGAACCATTTACAATTATGAGTAGAGCGAGAGAGGGAGAGAGGCGCACAAACACATATCAGCGTATTGGGAATGAGCTAGCTACATGAAGACTGTCGTTTGTCCCATCAATTAAACCCGTAATTCTTTAGCCTCGACCGTCGTAATTGTAGTGAATACTGCAGCGTTGAGTAACTAACTGGTGATAGCAATGGGCTGTAATTTTGTGAACGATGTTTATTATCATCAACCTGTTAATGTGTGGATGGATGAAGTTCACTTTAATCGGGTAGGTACGGAACGATAAACAGTTACTGTTTTGTGGTACAACTTTTTGATTTATTTTATGGCTTATAAATGCAAAACAATATACCGTTTTGGGTACATATGGGATTTTTACTCACAGGAGTATCGCATGTTCTATCGGAAACAGTGAAGTCACTCGAGTTGGGTCAAATGGTTTGACGATGCGGGCGCACATCGTTTAAACCCTCTCAATCAATATGTGGCGTGGCATGTGATAGGATTTCGACGGTCAACTGTGCAACATACGATCATCACAACTACTCATTTTTTAACCAAGCTTTGGATCAGCATCATCAGTTGGAGAAAATAAATTGTTTGAACATTCGTTGACCTCAGACTGTATTCCGATACATTTGGACCCGCAGCGTCATGACCGAAGTTTGTGCGTCGAGACTAAAGGACTATCACGCTTCTCTTGTTCCCATAGGATATTTACACAATTGAATCGCTTCACGGCGAAAAAAATCACATACAGTTCTAGGTATTAGATTACAGAGAATGTAAGCTTCACTGAATTTGCGTTTGCTTTTAGTGGTGTAGTAACGTAAAATATACCAAGGTTTCATTGAGTTTCCAACTGAAAGATTCTATAGTTGGTGCACAAACGACGTGAGATGGAAGGATATTCCAAGTACAACATCTTCTGACTGCCAAAGATTGACGCCGGCATTCCAATCGACATTGTTCGATAACATGAGCAGCGGTCGACATGGATGGTTTGGGTTCTGCGCTGATTTGATACATCAAAATAAAATCTCCCCGAATTCGGTGGTACTGGGCAGAATACAGTTCGAATGATCGTAATCTTTCCTCATAGGCGAGGGGTAATGCAATTCCTTGACCATCTTAGTGGCCATCGTTTGTGGACGCTCAAGCATCTTGTGATCCCGTTGCAACCATGGTCTCCAAGCTTGCTTGGCGTACTCTGTGTACGGTCTAATGTGCACCGAGAGTAAACGTGGATATTGCACGAACCATTTTGATACGTCTATCTTAAACTCTAAAAGTGTCTGTTTGGAGAACTGAAGATTTATACGATTGCGGGTCACAAAACGAGTCAAGTCGTCAGGGCTAGTCGCCTTGTACACCCGGATGGGAGGATATTTTACACCGGATTGGTGACTATAGATAGCATTTACAAAATTAAGTTAAATTATTCACAATAGGCCCCTTTATTCATCGCTGACGTAAAACAGACAAGCACACTGGAT
>UZAN01051554.1:5559-16496 GCA_900618425.1 Echinostoma caproni | reverse complement strand
TTGTTCTCTCCGTATCTTCTCCCATGAGAGCCGCACTCCGTTTCCCCACGATAACGGTGTAACAGTTACTTCAATTTCGATTGATATAATTATACAGCACATTCCTCCACACCACCGTTTGTGACCTCGTCCGCTTTGTGTCCCGTTTACACAGCGTTTTCTTTCTGCTCCTCTACCATCTCCAGTATGTACGCCTTCCAAGTATTTTCTCTATCTACCTGTACTGACGATGTACATATGATTATTTTGAACACATGATCATGCCTTGTGCATGCCTCACGGGTTTCGTGAAATATACATTATTATTATTATAAGTGAGACAGGAATGGCACCCCATAGCTTTTTTCTCCAAGAAGCTCCAACCTTTAATCTTAAGTCTAAGTTCAGTAGTCGCTGTCCATAGGTTTCGATAGGAGTACCGTTAGCTGCCTGCAAAGTCAGTGCGCTGGGTCAGCAGCACACTCTTTAGTGAACGGGATTATACTGACTTTCGCTCCGGTATCTACCACAAACCTAAGCTTGGACGAGTTATCGTAAATAAAAAGGAGGTAACGGGGTGGGAGAGCCGGTTAAGGTAGTCGCCGTGACCTACCGGCCTGCTATTTTCCCTGTTTTTTGAACTAACACGGCAGTTTGCACTTCCTAGCTTAATTTCCGAAGCGTCTGTGATAATAAAACAGACCGCTTCTAGATGGCATATGTTGATGACCGCTAGTTGACGGGAATCGGTTACGGGTCGTGCGGGTAGTCTGCAGATTGTTGCTTGTGGTCTGCAAAGTAGCCATAGCTAAACGAAGGTCGTCAAACTGCTTAGGCCAAAGCTGTACTTCTGTCATGGGCTGCCTGGAGACCTTAACGGGAGCTGAATTCAGAAGCGTATGGCGAACCATGTTTGGTTCAGTGCTCCCGACGTTCACCATTGTGAGCTGACAAAGTTGAGCTTGCTCTATGGCTCCGTCTTGTGTCTTAAAGTCTTGAATTAGTACTCGGGTTCTAGGATTGCACCCAGTAGTCCCTGTTCTGTATTTGTTTTCTTTTCTACAGCTTCGGTTAGTTGGTCCAAACTGTGTGCATGGGCGAAGACGTTAAGTATACTCTGCAGGTAATTCATGAGCCGCTGGAGTCATATCTGACTTATTATAGAGTCGTCTGACGTTAGGCTGCCTCCTAATCACGCATTAGTCGCAACAACTGGAATGGCTTGAGATTTCCCAATTGTATCCCGGACAGGAGAAGCTGGATGCGCTTCTCTTCCAAAATGGCCATACGACGGAGGAGTGTTTCTTCGAGCGCGTCGTATGGGTTGTGTGCGGGATATATAAGTATATATCCCTGAAGTTGCTCACCATGTCTCGCGGTATCGCGTACAAGCTTTTGTGGTAACGTGATAGTTGCTCGATGATGCGGGCTCCGTGGAATCGCGATGAACGCTTCCAGGTCCCCCGGCATGAACTTTGGTGCCCTGATGTGTGTCCAGAGTGATTCGCTGTCTGTGGTATGCTTCTGATCGGGGCTAGTCATACTTAAACACATACATATGATATGCGGTTGCGGAACCGATTATAAAAATACGACCGAATAGCGGCTGAGAGAGAAGATACGTTGGAAAACCGAGCATGCCAAAATCTAATAGCAGATGGCCATTAAACCCAGATATTCCAATAATTTTATCGAAGTCATTTAATCTATCAATGAGGTTCGGTATGTACCCCAAACAATGGAATACATCCACAATTATCCCTTTGCGCAAGAAAGGATCCATTCATGAAGTGGAAAACTACCATGCGGTCACCCTCACTCCAGGTGTTTCTAGAATTATGGAAAAGATAATGAAAATAAGATCATGGACCACCTTTCAATAAATAGCCTACTTAATACAGGACAACATAGATTTCTTAAAAGCAGTTCCTGTGCAACATGTAAGGTTGACTTTTTGAACACTTTCACTGCAGCAGCCGAGGTCTGGAAGTCTGGAAGTGATTCACGGGTTTGAGGCTGTTGCGCAAATGTCCCGGGTTCTTGAGAGGTATCTGTGTTCTCTATTCGTTCATTTTTTTTCTAGAAAAGAGAGTACTGAAACGGCATTAGTACGGTTCTCTGCTCGAGGCGAGAAGTAAAATGAAGAATTGAGAACTCTGTGACGGTTTTCAACAGCTTTTGTACACACCACTTTTGTAATTCCATTATCTTCCTTTTCTTATCTCTTCTTTCTCTTTTATGAACTCAACGTTTAACAGTTGTTTTAACCGGCCTCCTCATTACCCGCTCGGTATCTTTGTGGTCTCACTCCGTGATTTACCCTATTGTTTGTCATTCTGTAATTGGAACCTACGACGTTTTCGTAAGTCACAAATATGTATTGCTGTTTGAGGAAAAGTTAGTTTGTCTTAGCCACGACGAGTGAAAACCAAAACACAAGGCGTTGGTGACAACGTTTCGACCCTCTTGAAAGGCCTTTTTCAAGTCGTTTAATCGGTTAATCTCACGTTACAAGCAATTATAATCATCAGCACGACGCCCAAATGTTTCAATGAGATCCGTTCCATCCATGGATCTCGTGTGATTTATTGATGTTTGCCTGTAATAGAAACGAAATTTCAACTGTCGTTCAACTGTTTTCCTACGTGCTGGACATTTGGTCAGTCGAAGTCGAGACATTGCGATTCGTATTAAACGTTATTCAGATTGCCGTTACAGTTTGAAACTTTGGTCAAATTACGTTCGATGAGCTCTTCTACATTCTTCTTCTTTGTCTTCGATATTTTGTCCTTAAATTGAACTTAATGTCCATCCAACCTGGTCAATCAAACTCAGTCAGACTACCCCCCTCCAGAGAGAAAGAAGGTGAAGAAACCACCATCGTTAAAGGCTTGAGTACTGCGCCAACCTTGGGGGGATCAAAACGCAGCACGAGGTCTGCAATGAAAAAGGCAGAAGTGGAACTACGGTTATTGAGGGATAGATACAGATTAGAATGTGAGGTAAAGGAAGCCGTCTTTCGCCAACAACTGTGCAAGGCCGAGGCTAAGCTGGCTCTTGCAGATATTGTATGCAACAGCGATGCAGAAGACGCAGAATCCAGGTGCTCCAAATCAAGCCACAAGGAAAGAGTAGGAACCTATCTACGAGGGGATGTGCCCGAAGTCAAATTTTGTAGAGATGTAAGAGAACTACCCACACATAGGCATTACAGCCTTCATGGCTTAGAACTCCCGCGGTCGTAACTCGTTTCTTTCGATGGAAACGCTACAGAATATTGGAGATTCAAACGGCAGTTCGACAGCTTCTTTGCTAGACTCCTTGTGGAGAAAGAAGAAAACTGGCTTATCTGTTACACTTCTGTAAGGGAGTGGCTGGGGAGNGAGACAACAGAACCGTGCATGCTAATGTCAGAGGAAGATGGGTATCATACGGCCATAAAGGTACTCGATAAATTATTCTATCAACCGCACAAAACAATCAGGGGTGTAGTAAAAGACATTCCGGCTAAGACAGCGGAATTGAGTGGCACAAGCGAGGACCTGAGCAAGCTTAGCATTAAATTGCGAAGCTGCTACACGGTTTCAACGGAAATGGAATGCGAATCCGAAATGGATTCCATACGCACGCTGGAGTCATTAGTTACGCGATTGCCTAGACGTTTACAACGTATGTGGGCCGAAGTGGCGGATGGGATCGTATCCAGTGCAGGACGGTACCAGTTTATCGACTTTATCGAAATGATAGAAGAGTCGAGGATATAGAACAGACCTTTTGGAAGAATATTGGACACAAGGCGTTCACCAGAGGCTAATTGCCCCTGGGATCCTCGACATAATACGCATATGAACGTCACTACGACTTGACAAACATTAGAATCATTACAGAACTTTCAGTGCCCTTTGTGTCTAAAACCACACTCATTTACTAAACGTGAGGGTTTCCCCAAGTCGGTAATGGTGGAGAGACGAAACACTGTGGAAAAATTAAAGCCTTGTTATAAGTGCATTAAATATGGACACCTGGCGCGGGCACGTGAAGAAAATGGTAAACGCTCGGTTGATAGCTACACCGGCAAGCACCATAGCCTGCTTTACTTGTCGCCTAGGGATCAAGTGTCCGCGACTGTGCAAGCAATTGTGGGGGATTCCTGCGCCAAATGATAATAATAATAATAATAATAATAATAGGTGTATTTCACGGAGCCCGTGAGACATGCACAAGGCATGATCAAATGATCAGAGCGAGCATATGTACAATAACAGTGTAAGTACATAGGTAGACAATAAAAACGGTGGGGATTAGAACGAAAACACAGTGTGGAAGGAACACAAACCGGACAAGGTCACCGACGAATTTATGGAAGATGGAGGATGCATTGAAAATGCATGTCACTAGAACTGGAAGTAATGGTAAAACTGGTCTCGGAAGGATTTGACGTACGATAACAGTGCGGGGAAATACGGAGAGGCGGTCTGTGGAACGAATGCTGCTTGATGATGGAGGCACGAGGACAGGAATAGAAGGGAAGGAATATAGACAGGATAATACGTCGGTAAAAAAAGTTTCACTCTATGCTGCGATACAACTCGCTTCTGGAGACAAGTGATATTACTTACCTCGGAATAGTCTCGGTAAAAATAATGCACGGCGACAAATCTTTGAAAGCATAGGCCTTGTTAGAGAGCGATTCTGATACTATAATAGTTAATAAAGAAGTTTCTGAACTGTTAGGGCTAAGTGGCATGGGCGTACGAATTAACGTTTACTCTGTGACTGGAGAGCGACATATAGTTAGTCATAGGGTATCATTCGAAGTTAGTCCCAATAGGGATCATCAATGCATTAAGGTAAGCACTGTATACACCATGAACGATCTATTAACAATAACAATGGTATATTTCACAACGAAACTCGTGAGTCATGCTGGGATGCACAATCATTTTGTACAATAAAGGGCAGAATAGTTGGGTCGACAGTTAAAGGGGTTAAAAACAAAACGGAAAGCGATTTGTTTGCGCGCGAGAAACAAAGATAAACACAAAACGGTCAGTGGACAATTTTTTCAATTCGGGAAATCTATAAAAAGGAAGGTGAGCAATGTAGCACATTTCTGACAGGTTATAGTTCTGTGGATAAGGAGTTATGAAGACGAAAAGTCACAGAGGCAGAAATGTAAGAAATGAAAACGTGTACACATGTCACTGGGTTTGTGTTAGATAGAAATGAGTTCAAGCACGGCAGAGAAATGAAAACTGCGCATACTGGACGAGGTAGAGGTGTCGAACGTTGATCTTGTGGAGGTGAAAAGACACAAAAACTAAATGGGTGGAGTTGTTTTGAAGGTATTTTGTGTATGTGCTGGAAGATTTGTGATTGAAAAAATGGTTATATAAAGTCCTGTCGGTACAACTAGCTTCTGAGTGAAATCACTGTTTTGGCGAGGGTGATCGGGTCAAGACGAGGAGGAGAGGTTTCAGGCCTCGCCAGGTCTTCTATCATCGATAAAAAGCACGAGGCGTTTGGGTCGCTGCGTGTGGGTCAGCAACTCAATATTGAGTTTCTTTAGTAAAAAGGTCCAATCGATGGACGATTTCATAGAGTTCAGCTTTTGGTTTTTTGGTTTACTTCAGTTTTCCTCAACGGTGAGCATCGTACCGATCCGACAGGAGTCGCCGTTAGTCTTACAGCAGAAGATCTCTGGAATAGAAGCCGGAAATGCGGAACAGTCTAGGTTTGGTTCCTAGCTGGTGAGTGGGGGAGGGAAGGAGAGAAAGCATGCATGTTATCGCGCAATCTACTGCTAGAACTTCAGAACCGTGGCGAAAATGGACTAACAGATTGTTTCAATAGAACAGTTTCGACTAATGACCAGTGGATAGACCTAGCAATGAAAACACAAACGGGAATGCTGATTTCCGTTTGGCTCAAAAGCGTACAATACAGATATCTCGAGGAGAAAAGGTAAAAATAGAAGAGCAAGAGGGAACATGACTGGAGTTTAGAGACGCTCAGAAGGAAAGATACCCGAAAGAGGATGATCAAGTGGTTAAGAGAGGTTGGTTCAGGAAAATAAACGAGGTTTTACGAAGGACATTTTAGTTTAAGTAGCACTGATACCATTTGAGCTGAAATGCTCAAATGGGGTTTCTAAACCTTAACTGAAATAAAATTATTGATTCTGATTTGGCTGTGAAGCGTCAAAACAGATTCGTCGAGGAAAAGATGCATAGGAAACAAAGTTGAAAATGGAAAAGCAAGAGTTCAGGTACCGGCTAAGAAACAAACGGCTCCATTAACCCACCTAAAAGGGTATAGAAATGGGGCATCTGACTAACGTTAGGGTTCAGTTGATCATTGGTTGTGATGTCCCCCAAGCTCATTGGGTGATTGATGGTCTATATAGTGGGCCAAATGAACTCTTCGCGATCGAAACTGTGTTGGCATGGTTGATTATGGGACCGTCCTTGAGCGCAACAGCTTGCCAACAAATGTTTACCGTTACCCAGGAGAGTAAAACTAGCATCATGTTGGAAGATTTATATAACAAGGAGTTTCAGTTTCTGCATACGATGGTCGCAAATTAATCCGAAAAGGATCTTCGAGCGTTGCAAACAGCGGAGGAATCGATAAACCATGACGAAAAACAATTTAGCATCGGATTAACGTGAAAAACCAAACCAGAAACCCTGCCGAACAACCACGAACTAGTGATTTGGGGGTTAGAATGCCTGAAACTTAGGTTTATGCGAGATCCAAGTTTATTTAACAGGTACAATAGTATACTGAACGATCAATTTCGAAAGGGCTATTTCGACCGCTCAATCGACTATCAACTTGGAAGTCGCGTACAGACCCAGGCGGTACCTACCACATCATCCGGTGGTAAATCAGAAGAAACCTGAAAAGGTAAGGATAGTCTTTGATTGTGCAGCCACCTATCAAGGAATTTATCTTAACCAACGTGTATTGCCAGGACCAACTACCGTAGCTAACTTAGTTGGAGTACTGCTGCGCTTCCACTTAGTCAAAGTAGCTGTAGCAGCAGACGTACAAGTGATGCTTTTGCACGTTAGGGTGCCTGAACGTGACTCAGGAACGTCTATTGCTTCAACACCATCCATGGACTTTACCCTAAAGGTTAAATTGGAACACCATTTGCGCGTATCTCCTAGAACCGTTTTCAGGGAAATGTCCTCTAGTTTACCCTTTAGACCCAATTGATCTGCTAGGTCTGCCCGTACCAGGGAAGTATCGGCTCCTGTGTCGAAAAGAGCATTAGTTATCGAAGACCCAGAAGGACCCTCAACAATTACTGGGATGATTCCCAAACTCACTCCATAGACATTTTAGAACAGCTAACACGAAGCACTATGAACTCTTGACACCTCCTTCTTTTGGTGCAGGAACTGGTGATGCACACGGAGACAGCCCTTTCTCTCGCATCTGGTTTTTGATAAACACTTCTCAGCCCAATGCCATGGTCGGAGACACCTAAAACACAACCTGTGTTTAGAAACCACCAACCAACGATCTTGTGCAGACAACTTTCAACTCTTGACAATCGTCTGCAAAGTGGTTTATTCCACAAATGACATATGCATTATTGTTGGAGACAAATGCAAATACCTTCTTTTGCGTCACAACTCTGCTGTTAGTGTCAGTCAGAGATCTAAGATCTTGCAATAAAGAACTTCAGCGATTCCGCTGCAGTCGGGCTTTGGCAGAAAATAAATCAAACAGGTCACGGAACGGTGGTTCACGATTAGCTTGATACAGTTCTTCAGCTCGCTTAACCCATTTGATCGTCATGAAGCGAGGCAGTTTATCTAAAACCTGCTTAGTCGTAGTAACAGAATTAAGATCGGCGATATAACCCAGTTATTCCAACGCATCCAAATTAATAACAAGTCTGTCGGAATACGCGGACAGCTTATCGGCAATGGGTTGCACCAATCCATGTCTGGTGACACCATCTAATAAGGCTCTCACTAACACGTGTCTCTGGCCAAACGGTTCTTCTAATACCTTTCTAGCTCGTTTATAATCCTCCATAGCAGGATTTAGTAAACATCCTTGAATAGCCTCTCTGGCCTTCCCTTAACAATAATGATACAGGTACGTGAGCCTCTGGCCTTCATTAGATACCAGGCTTGCAATACGGTCGTCAAACTGCCTGAAGAATGGAATGTACTGTATGGATGATCCATCAAAATAAAGGATCTTACACCTAGGAAGCTCGAGTTGCTTGAGTAAGAAATCAATCCTGTCAAAGTCATTGTCTGAGACATCAGTGAGTCGGGGTTTAACCCCCAATTCTACTGTTGTATTGCGAACATTCTATATATAAAGCTATCTGCATAAGTTCCGCGACATCTTGGATCAACAGTCTATATTATAAGATAACCGAACAGTTTCAATATCGTCTGTCCTATCTTTATGGCGTAACGTCTTCGCAGCTCTGCGCTTGGCTGCTGTCGCTACACGCATCGACTCTGTTGTCTCTAACTCGAGTTGGGCACTTTTCAGCTCTAACGAGATTTCACTAGGAATATTACCATTGCCGTGGTCTCGGCAACAATAGTCAGACATACCAGGCGAGGTACACCGGCAACATCAACCTGAAACTCGTATTCTGAAGAAATGTAACTAGATAAATCCATAGCACAAATAGATAAAATAATAATAGAGAAATAAAGTAAAACGGTGGATCGCTCAATGGGATAAAATTTACCTAAATCAAAAAATGTCACAGTTTGATCAAATCCTTGACTGCAAGTAGGCAATCGGATGAGCAAAAAAGATATAAGCACAGAAATAAATGCTTGGCATAAATGCAGTTACTGTAAACAAATTTCAAATAATTGGTGGACGAATCCAGAGCCAATCCAAATACTGTTGCGTCCGCTTAAGCTCGTAAGTCCTATACACTTATTAAATTACACCAACACAGTGATGTAGGACGGACAGGATTGAACTGTGCAATATCGGTTAATCCTCAACTCAAATGAACAAATTTGCACGCGGTATCGACGATCATTTTCGAACTGCAACGAACGTACTCAACCCGGTAACAAACAACAATCCCAAGGAACCGAAACCGACGAAAACGTTTAATGAAAACACGACCCAAACTCCCACATGACCGCTTATTGACCTACAAAAATTTCGGAGTAAGTATTCCCGTCCATTCTCGCCATGTCGGAAAATGACCCATACACCGAATTAAAGGAAGCCTTAATAAACCGCACAGCTGTGTCGGACGAATGCCGATTAGACAAACCAGTTCGGCGACCACGAAATTGGCGACCGCACTCTGTCCTAGTTGTTGTACTACATGAGACAACGCATTGGTAACAGAGTTCTGGATAACGCAATCCATCGACAGATTTGTTTAAATAGTCAGCGGCCCCAGAGCTAAGAAATGCACCCCACCCTGTTCGTTCACCTCAAGGGGAAACCCCAAAGCCGGACAGTAATAACGGCGCCTGTTTCCGGCATCCTCCCTAATCGTCTATTATTCATCCAAGATCAAAGCACTGGTATCCGCATTTTGATCAACAATGATACTGAACTGAGGGTGCTTCCCCGTACGGCACACTACCGCCACCTTCAACCAACCGCTATCACCCTACAAGCAGCCAACGGTAGTTGCATTCACACCTACGGCCGTCTGTCCATCACCGTCGGTCTTCGTTTAAGACGACAATTCCGGTGGATTTTCACCATTGCTGATATCCACACTGCCATCATTGTTGTTAATCTTTTATCTGCTTTTGATCCAGTTGTTAATATCAAGCAGCAAAAACTACTCGAAACCACTTCATAATCTTTCGGTGCTTGCTCCACGCGCATCTGTTCCATAGGACTCCGTCTACCCGAACCCGAGTCATCTGTCTTCTCCAATATTCTTCGTGAATTTCCAGAGTTGACACAGCCTTCATACGAACCTGCCAGTGCTATTCACAAGGTGACCTACAGCACCAGCACCAAAGGTCAATCCGTCACCGCCAGACCTCGCCAACTCACACCCAAGAAGTGGGCCATGGCTCGCGCAGAGTTCGACCACATCCTCCATCTTGGTATCATTCATCCATCCAATTCCCCTTGGTCTTCACCACTGCATATGATACCCAAGAAAATCCCTGGAGATTGGCGTCCTTGTGGTGACTGCAGAGCACTCAAAAAACCTACCACACCCAACAGATGCCCCATTCCACACATACATGACTTCGCACTCATCCTTCGCTCAAACCAGATTTTTCTAAAATCAAGCATGTGCGTGCAAAGTATCACATTCCAATGGTTGAATCAGATATTCCCAAAACAGCAATCCCAACCCCATTCGGTATGTTCGAAGTTTTACGAATACCTTTTGGTTTGGGTAATGCAGCACAAACTTTTCAACGTTTTATGGCCCAAAAAACTCGAGGGCTTGACTTTGTTTTCATTTACTTGGATGACATTTTAAACAATAACACTTCATCCGAAGAGCACAGCTCCCACTTGCGCATTCTCTTCTAGCGTTTAAAACAATATGGTCTCACATTAAACCCATATAAATGCATTTTCGGCGTAACATTATTAGAATTTCTAGGGCCTGAGATTAAATACCGAGGCATTCTCCCACTGTCTTCTGAGGCTCAAGGCATTCAGAACCCCCCGTCCGACTTCCGTCAAACAGCTTAAAACGTTTTTGGGTTTGATTAATTACTATCGTCGTTTTGTAACCAATTGTTCCGCTATAATTCATTCTTTCATTCATTTGCTCCGCGGCAGCAAAAAAATGTCGTCTAAACGCCTGAAGCGCTCGAAGCGATTGACACCGCCAAATCAGTCATCCAGGACGCCGCCATCGGGCTTTTTAGCCCCTTAGCTAAACAGTGTTGCCATATATACCTAAGCTTACCCAACCGTGGGGTGATTGGGTTCAAGGTTGATTCCTGTCCCAATTTTCT
>UZAN01051550.1:0-11902 GCA_900618425.1 Echinostoma caproni | reverse complement strand
AAGCCCGGTAGACGCACATGACCGCTAATGCGTTTCTGTCTATTTTAACTACACAACTGATGGCTTGTATGTTGGGAGTTGCCAGGGCTGCTGCTTCTTTCAACTACGTGTGATCTAACTTTGTCATTATCCGAATCCCTCCCCCTTGCCAACCATTTATCCTATGTTGCCTATAAATTGTGAAGTCATCCACCCATTCCACTTTTCTCCCTGGATATAACTTCTATCGTCTTTCCAAAGTCTCCTCTACCGCCATAGCTATATCCTCGTTCGTCTTTGCAGTACGTAATTTCCTTTGCAGTCGTAGAGCTGGGGACTTTGCAGCTACTGGGGATTTCGCTACTATTGTCACCCATCTAAATTAATCCTCACAGCTTACCTTGGCTTTCTTCTCCGCACTGCCAGCTGCAACTAAGTTACTTAGTTGCGGTGCTCTGTCCTGTGTTCGTGGCGGGTTAGACCTTACCTTGCGAACCGCGGCGTTGTCCTCTTTAGTGCTCTTTTGTAGGCCCTTCTCTACATGTAGCTTTGCAGGAACATTCTTTGGTACTTTCGGTGTGGATTTGATCAAAGGCTCTCCAGTCATTGGCACGCAAAGTACTACGTCATTAGTGAGATGGGCGCTCACATTATTCTCTCTTCTAACTAGGTGCATCAACCTGATTGGTCTATCGGGGGTGACTATAATACGCCCCCAAGTAAGATCCTTAATCCTTGAAGCTCGTGATAGTAGTAGATTTCTTATGTTTGTGTTTGGAAAAATCACTAACAGAGGCCTTGGACCAAGTGAGCTTTCCCCATTCCACAGGCCAAATGAATGACACTTGGTGTATGGGGTGTTTGGGGGGCAACCCTGCTGTCCTAAAAAGCTTTTGCACAGGGCTATGTTCAGCTTCTTGCCTCGGTTTCACCATGTTTACAACTGGCAGCGCGCCATTATACAGGAGCAAGTTCGCATTCCTTCCTAACGAAACTTCGCTGCTCTTTTTCAGTTACTCAAGTTTTCTCTCCAACTGCTATATCCGTTGTACCACTTCCCGGCAGTTAGGCTGAACCTCAGGTTTAATCACAATCTTCTTAGCCTTTAAAGGATTCATGGTCTGTGGTTTAACCTCCCTGTCTCGGTTTCCTACTTCTCTTATTTGTGTACTTTTATTTGGGGATGACGCAGAAGTAAACCCTTACGGTTTCTCTTTGTTTTTCTTATTCTGGAAAGTCATTGGTGCCCATAGAATTCTCCTGAACTCCTCATCTAGTGCTGCGCAATGGTTACAAACCCACTTAAAGGACTTATGCTCTATGTCGAATTGATGCACCTTTTTGCTTACTTGAGATCATCGCTGGCGGTAACACACTCCACCGCCGTTGCATTAAATCTCCTGGGCGACATACCGCAACAATTGGCCCCACACGCGTTGGAACCTTTTGTTTATGTCATTCCAAGTTAAACAAGAATTTCTCAATAAAAAGTCTAACTCTGGAAAAGTAGACACGGAGTGATACAAAAACGTAAAACACACGCTTGACCAAACTCAAAAATAAAATACTTTAGACCTACGAAACACCAAATTGCACACAGAAAAATTGCCTAGTAAAAGGTTTGTGATCTTTGACAAATCACAAACGATACAGGTAAACGAAAAACTACTATGAGAGTTATTGAAGTGAAATATATACTGATAATTCACTAGTACCGGACAAAAAGTGTAAACCAGATACAGCACCGTTGAAATTCAAACCGCGCGCGAACGTACCGCGAGGTTGTTGTTCTACATATTCACGCCACTTATCCGATGTCGCACACTATCTCTCGTGGTTGATTCCTCCAGTAGGGTCTCGGGTAAGTCAAAAGGGTTGGGAAGGGTGCCCCAGTATAAAGGCAAAAGCAGAGCACTATTGAAGTGTGGGTTTAAATGTATACAGGGTAAAGCAAGACGAAATGTATCATAAGAAGTGGTCTAAGGGCACTCCTCAAGATGCAGATCCTCCGGGAACACTTCCTCCCAACTCTGGTCAAGCTAGAGCTTAAAGACGGTAACGGTTTTGTCACTACCACATCCGTAGATAGCTTTTCACAGGCGTTAATCACCCTGCATGAGAAAAATTGTGCTCTGGTGTTCGTACCCGGTCTGGTTTTGTCAAGAGTTTCAAGCGTTCCCTCTCAGTGGTGGGTTTCCACTGGGGCTAAAGAGAGGTTTATCAGTTGCCGTCATCATCAATAAACGAAATCCGATACTACTTAGGTGATTCAAAAGCTGGTGATCTAGTGTACTATAAGTACGGGGGAAATGCGCGTTCATGAAGCAGTATTGGAGGCCAACTGTGAGCCAGTATTGCTGAAATGGAGTGTCTTATCACGTGAAAACGTTGTGTGCTAAAAGCGATCAAACAAATGGAGAACGATGCTATTTTCCGAGTAACCGAAGAAACCTGATCGGCCGCAAAAGATTCTGATTGAACTAGATGCACAACATTGTCGCATGCTAGATCAATTTTCTCTGTCGACTGTCTACCCACTGATAGTGACAAGGCAACTTTATTTCTTAACATTATACTGATGCATTGCGTAAAGTGCATTAGCCAAGCTATCGCTTACAACAGCTTGTACCACTTCGAATGATTAGAAGGTAAATTTCCATTTCTGGAGTCAGAAATTTCGTTAACAGTCAATGTGCGCTTGAACTCAGTCTGTCCTTTGGATTCTTCAGTGGTGACCAATTTGAAAGGGATAATCTCTTCTAAGCTTCTCAGGAATTGCGGCCCCCTGAGCCAGCCTAACCACGTCGGTTCATCCACCTTCAGACCGCGAGTACCGTGCTTTACATGGTTGTTTGTCCGCATTACGTGATGATATCGCTGAAGTGTTTGGCTTCAATTAATTATCGACAATCAATTGGCTATAAGTGTGTTATAACGAGCTGATCTGTTGTTTATGCAATAAAGCACTATCATTGAATCGGTTAAGTAGAATATGGACCGCTTTGAAATATCCAACTCTCGGATTATTTTATCATATAATTTAATCGCTGTAACGCCAGCCACCAGTTCTAGTCTAGGTGTGGTAACTTCCTTAAGTGAAGCCACGCGGAATTTAGCTATGACCAGGTTGTATACAACGTTATCAATTATGTTGTCCCTCAAGCAGGCTACGGCCCCGTACGTTCATTCACACGCACCACTAAATATGTGCACGTGGTAAAACTAATAGTACTGAATGTAGGAATGTAAGAACCCGCACTGTAATGCTTTCACGGTAGCAGACGTAAGGACAAGGATAAACGGAGTCATCGTTCGGCACATTTATTTTGTTCCTAAAATAATGCTGCACTGCGTCGCCAGGTTTAGTGATGTTTTGTTAGTGGAAGTCACGCATCAGCTAAACTGTGGTGGGTACGTGCTTTGGCATACTATGCTTGTAGACGACACCAGTTTAGGTAGAAGTTTCTTCTACGCTATCTTGCGGTCGAGAAAGGACAGCCAGTTGCTGATACATGAATTCCCACCGAAAGCCCATGTTAAGAGGTTCTGTATGACCAGGCGGTTTGCTTATGCTTTCCATATGCATCTTCCATTACTTTTAGCACCAACAGAAGGAAGATTACGGTTCGATAACTCCAAATATTGTCCCGAATGCCGATTTTATGGATCGGTACCTGTAAGTCCCAAATAAACCAACGAGTAACGCGTAGACAAAATGGAGCCCAATAGAACGATTGATCCGTCAGAATTCTACGGTACTGTATTAAAAATGATCACTGAAACAAATAAAATAAGTGCAAACCTCAAAATGATCTCGGAATAACTTGAGATCAAGAACCAAGCGTTCCTATGGGCGTAATTCAGGAAATAAATCTGAGCTGGAATTGCACTCTCATTGTCATGCTGCACTCGGAAGAGTCAAAAGTGGACGGTCAGGTCAAGATTAAAATTAATGGGGTCTGGGCGACGCACGAACAAACAAAGTCAACTAATGGGCCGATGTGTAAACATACCAGGGAGATGGAGCGTCAGTGTGTATGTGTGCGCGGGAAAAATGGTATTGAACGAGTAAACCATGAAAATTGTGAAATGGATTTAAGGGTGGTTTGTCTTGGCTTTATAGGAAGGATTTTCAAAGATCGATAAATACAGTACCACCTACGCTATCCACCAGTCTTCTGATTTTTACCGGCTTCTAATGACCTGTTAAATGGACTAGAGAAATGAAGCGCAATGATGTCAGCTAAAGGTGATGGAATCGCAGGATTAATCCCGTCCGGCCCCGCAAGGCCCTTAAAATGAAGCTCTTTCTTCGATGGAAATCAAAGGGTCTTGCATCTGCACAATTTTGGAGCGCATAGACTTGCCTGAAAGTACACCGCGCTTTGATACGTAAACGGACTTAAAGAAATTTAGAAGTGTCTAACCTTGCTGACTAGGTGTAGTTACGCGCTGCACTGACCCAAGCAGTAGATTGTCCACGGTTACTCTCGTGCTTCCTAGGGGTGTTGCGATATTTAGATCAATAAACTCAACTGAATACTTGATCATGATGACAGCTAGCAAAGACGGATTTTGCTCCTCTCTCCAGCTCGTTGATTGGTAGACGAGTTGCACGAGGTTCTTTTCGCCGGTTAGTTCTAATAGGTTCTCACAGAAAGATGAGGATCCATGGGCCCATCTGGTCTCCCAGTAAATTTCTTCTGTACTAAAATCTCCTACTACTAATACATTCATACCTGTAAAAAATCCTGTATCAGGTATTCTATAAATCTATTGTTTTCATCCTCGTTTGCGGAGGGGCTTCGGTAAGCACTTGTCACGGGAAGTAACTGTAACGGAGGTGACTTGGATACAGGATTGAAAGAAGATAGTCTCCTTCTGCTGTTGGAAGTGCTGTGCTGGTAGCAGCAAGACCCCTATTCTAGCTCCGCCATCTTATCATCCTGTCTGTAACTGATGTAACCATGTGGGCAAAGCGCATCTACTTTGAGCTGTTCATTAAGCCTTGCATCATTGATTGCTATGCACTCGATGCCTGCTGCTTCTTCTTGCAGTTCCTTCCATTTATTCCTGATACTGCAAGCGTTGCTGTAGAAAATGG
Organism: Echinostoma caproni; assembly: GCA_900618425.1. Classification (NCBI taxonomy): domain Eukaryota; kingdom Metazoa; phylum Platyhelminthes; class Trematoda; order Plagiorchiida; family Echinostomatidae; genus Echinostoma; species Echinostoma caproni. The sequence continues at coordinate 6,819 of UZAN01051550.1, read as the reverse complement.
ATCAGGTCAGGTCAGGTCCGGTTGCACAGGACGGTAAAGACTTTCGCCGACCGAGTGTCCAGATCCTTGCTCCAGCCGGGACCAAGAGCCTTCCGGAGCTTCGATTTCTTGTCAACTGCTTGACCACAGCCAATTTCCTCGTTCAGAACAGCCTCCTTTTTTGATTGCGAACCTGCAAAGGGACGTTATTTGGAAAAAGGAAGCATGAAACACCTACTGTAAACAGTAGACACCCTACAAAATCTCCGGGAAGAGACTAATCCAGACACCATCTAGTTGCCTTTTGAATTCATCGACTGTCCTACAGTCCAACACTGAATATGGTAGTTGGTTCCACTCATCTATCACTCTACTCGTGAAGAAGTTGTATCTAAGATTGAGTAGGCTCCTGGGTTTCATTAGCTTCGTATGATGCCTCTTGTTGACTCGAGCGATGCTCGAGTAAACAGGCTGTTCGCCTTTAGCCCTCTCAGTCCCTCCATTGTTTTGAGGGTCTCAATAAGGTCGCGCCGAGGTGTCTCCTGTCCATGGAGAAAGCCCTAAGGTTTCCAACCTCTCCTAAAATGATTTTCCCTTATTCCCGCGACCATCCTAGTGGCCAACCTTTGCATCCTCTGAAAGCAATTGATTTTCTTCTTTCACTTAAGGCGCCCAAGCTTGCACGCAGTATACTCACTGTGATCTAACTATGACCTTAAGTAGGGGTAGAAAAGCCTCTGTCTTCCGCGAAGATAGAGCCGCCTTAAGCTTGAATAGTTGCTCCCTCACTTTTTTGTGCGGCGGCCAGGCATTGATCACTGGGCTTGAAGACCTCGCGAACCGAAATTCCCTGATCCAGCATTCGGTCTACTCGAATGAAGTCTTCAAGTATTTCAGGGGTTCGAGGACCGTCGGTTCCGTGATCGTAGCCACTTGCACCGGGATACCTCCGGTGTTTAGAACATGATACTTGATTGCGCTTGGCTCCGAGTCCCACTTCTGTGTCCACCGGACAACCATTGCCAGGTCAGCTTCTAGTTGATCTACTGGTCCTGGGTTTACCAATTTTATCTCATCCGCAAATATAAAGGCAAGTAAAGCAAAATCTTGAAACAGGTCATTTATAAACAGCAGAAAGACCATCGGGCCTAGCACTGACCCCAGAGCAATCCACTTGATACGCTGTCAACGTTGGATAGAGCTTCTCCTACCCGAACTCTATAGGTCCGGTTGGTGAGGAAAGCTTCTATCCATGTAAGTAGAGCTGCTAGGGGGCCAAAACTCCGCAGCTTGATTACTAAGAACCGGTGATTTACCGAGTCGAAGGCTTCTCTGAAGTCCAGGTAGCACACCTTGACTTTATGACCTCCATCTAACCTCTTTATAACTTCGTCTAAGAAACAAGGAAAGTTGTTAGAAACAGGACCTCCTTTTGATAAAGCCGTGCTGAAAGGGACTGATCAACCTATGCCGAGTGATGTGCTCACAGAGAGCATTCCTAAATATGATTTCTAGTTTCTTGTGGAAGGCTATCACTGTGGCGGTCGTCCAATCTCCTTGGTACTCTCCTAGCCCTCCAGGACTTCTTATAGAGTGCGGTTATTGCACTTACGAGCACGGAAGAAAGCGGCCTGATAAGGGCAGGGTGCAGCCCGTCGCTGCCAGCAGACGCTTTTTATATTCAAGCTCTCCAGGATTTTAAGAACGCCACTAGCTGAGACTTGAATGTCGTTCATTGGAGGCGTGTTTAGGCACTCTCGTTGCATCGCAAACCCTTCGTTTATTTTGTAGACGTATTCAAAATCCTCATAAGCATTCCACACTTTTATGAATCTGACACAAACATCAATCCTCCGGGGTCTTCCAATGGGCCTACCGATTTTCATAGCGCAGCCTTCGGTTGCACGTAGCTATAGTAACTCTTGGGTTCCTGGCGCGCGCTCTTGACGCACTTAACCAAAAAGGTCACTTTCGCCAGCTTGACTGGCTTGTTTGTATAGTTTCGTGCCTTCTTGTATAGTAGCCAAATACCATGCTCTCCTTTGAGAACGAAAGCATTCCACCCAGGAGCCCTTTCCCCTATGGCGCGTTTAATTGCGTGACAATTTGTGTGTATCGCTTCAAGGTTGCAAGGGGGCATATTGATCCGTCAACTACAGTGGTTGGTCGCGGAATATCGTCCACTGTTGATCAATGGACAGATATGCTCCCTGCGGGAACCATGTTGTGGCCTTGGCAACTCGCCTCAAGTACCACACATTCATTTGCCCGAAATTTCGGGACAACCTGGCTTTTCCTTTACAATTCATTTTTCTACCAACAGTACATTAAGATCGCTTCTACCGTGAGGAACCTCTTGTCTTAGGTCACTGATCTCACATTTTGCCGCGTGAGAACCAGATATAACGTAAACGTTCTCTGCCCTAGTCGGATGCGCATTGGTTCTCGCACATGCAACTAGAGTGAATCCACATTTACTTTGTTCCTAAGATTATGCTGCATTGCGTCGCCAGGTTTAGTGATGTTTTGTTAGAAGACGCCACGCATCAGCTAAACTGTGGTGGGTACGTGCTTTGGCATACTATGCTTGTAGACGACACCGGTTTAGGTAGAATTTTTCTTCTACGCTATTTTGCCGAATGAGAGTGGTGAGAGCTATAGATCTGCCGTGGGAGCCATGAAAACCATGTGCCCGGCCTTTGCACAATGCAAAACTATGGTAGTTGATTGTAGCTTGGCTCAGTATAACGCGTCTTCGGAATATTTTCCTTCCTCTAGTGTGGTGTTTTGTCGTTTTCATCTGGTTAGGGATATGAAGAAGAAATGTAACCAGCTATCTTGTATGCCAACGTTCGAAAAGCAGCGCATCTTTCCATGGATGCGGAACATGGCGTACTGTGATAGTGAGGTATCGTTTCGTAGATTCTTAGCCGCCGTAGAAAGTCGTAGCACAGAAGCAGGTGTTTATTGACGCCAAACTTGGTTGCCATACCGAAAGCAGTGGGTAGGGTATACTGTAAGGAATAGGCTGACCTAAGGAAACCTAACCACCAACCGAGTGGCGACGGAAACTAGGCACCTCAAGACAAGCTTGTCTCCTCGATCTTCATTAGTGAATGTTTTTAAGAAAGTGCTACAACGAGTAAGGTAACTGGAAGTGACGCACGGAATTCGCCTTTGCTAAAGATTGCATGAGGGGGTATCCGAACGCCAGTAGGAGCAACACCATTTGCGTGAAATATATTATTAAGTAACTGAAAGTCTTGTAGGATTGAACGAATTGTTCACGAGAAAGGGTTCTTCATGGTAGTGGATAGTAAGGGAAAGGGTCATGAAGTAGTTACCGCAGGGGAAACGAAGTGTGAATGTTATTTCTATGCGCAATGGTTGTTGCCCTCTTTGCATATTGCCAGGGTATTCGATCTTATTAATCGGTATATTCAGTCTTACTCCAGATATGTGCATTGTGAACCGCGGCAAAAGAGTACAACACATTGACATGTGTACACATTTTCAATTATTCCAATTCCGTCTCTGTGACTTTTCTTCTCCATATCTCCTTATCTACAGAAGTATAAACTGTCAGAAGTGTGCTACTTTGCTCAACTTCCTTTTTATCAATTCCGGAAGGACGAAGTGTACATTGATCGTTTTGTGGTTCTCTTTACTTGTCGCGAGCAAACATCATCGCGTTCCGCTGTTTTTTAACCCACTAACTCAGTCCACCCAAATCTTTTACCATTCATTGTACAAAATGATCATGTATCCCAGCAAGCCTCATGACTTTCGTCAGGTAATATATCATTGTTATTGCGATATTTATGCGCAATGGTTGTTGCCCTCTTTGCATATTGTCAAAGTATTCAATTTGATTAATTGGGGTATTCACAGTCTTATTTCAGATAAGGGGATTGTGAACCGCAGCGAAAGGTGTTCAGCTCAGAACTCGACTGTGGTAGTAGCGGCGTCAAGAAACGTCATGGGCAAAGTTAGCTCAAATACAGGTTGTCCTTTATTCTCAGCCCATTAATAACCCATCCTATCATCTCATCAAGTGGGATGACAGTCATAGCTTTATCCTACGACATGGTTTTTAATAGAAGACCCCGGATTGCGGGAGATATCTTTTACACCAACCTTACTCTGTGCTTGAAAAAAGCTCTTACACCAGTAAGCTCCGACAGAGTATGAAACCCACTACCCAGGGTCGTGATGCTAAATACCTTAGGCTCCATCAGCTCTCTCCAAAAACGCACGACGTTTCTCTCTTACTCCGCTTATATAAACTCTAAAAATATCCTCACTGCTAAGGAAATCTCTCTCAGAATACAAGAGCAGTAAGCACTCTCAAAAGCAGACAAAATATGAGACCTAGCGCAAACCTTGTCTTCTAGAAATAAACAACCTTCTCTAAGAATAACTTACGTCTCACTACCCAATAACTCCCGCGCTGACACCCCAACACAAAATCGTTAAATCTCTTACAACACGATACCTGCTGACAAACAGTCTCATTAACGATAGTCAGGATAGTTTTTTGAAACCTCGTCCATGCACGACATGCCAACTTGACTTTATCACTCTTCTCACGGCATCGATTGATTATGGCAAGTCAGTCATATTATTATTCTTAGACATGTCGAAGGCTTTTGACTGTATCTCACACGCACGACTTTTGGCAAAAATTTGAGGTTACGGTATCACTGGCCTTCTGTTGGCATGGCTCACTTCATACCTTTCTAACGGAACCCAAATCAAATTGGCGTGGCCCTGAAAGGGCCGATTTCAGTAACTTGGGGCTTTTGACGTCCATGCTCATCAACTGAGGCAATGCACACGATCGTATGCTTCCTCTCCACTGTAAACAGCACAGCTGGTGTGTGTTCGTCGCTCGAATTTCTGGCACTGGGTCCATTGTTGATCATCGTCCAGATCGACCGTGTTCCACGCAGATTTACGGAAATTCCATCCATTCGCCTTTATTATTTATGCCGGATTTGTTCGCCTGCGTTTAGCGTCCAGTTTTGTAATGATTGTAGTAGTCGTAATAATACGCAAGGAATTTGGAATGTAAACCACGTAATAGGGATCATAGAACACGAATCAACAATCAGCTATCACAGACTGGATCACAGAAGCACTGGACTGCAATGGCACGGGTCCGCAATGTCCCACGAGACGCGAGGAAAAGACCACAGGAATAGTAGTACATAGTTCGTTTATTGAAAGAAATAAGGGCGATTAAATAATCTGTACAAAAGAAGATTATTGGTTGTCTAGGCTTCCACCAATCGGATTGCATACTTATTGCATAACCTTGCTTTTGTCTTCACTGTCTTGGATTGGCTAACACCATCCACCAATGACGTTCACTCAGAAGCCATGCACCTGTCATTGACGTCAGCATTCAAACTTGATTGATCGTCAATGTCCTGAAACTGTAACGCGCTGCTCCTGGGTAGGCGCCATCGCCTAGGCTTTGATCACCACAACTTTCCTTTTCAGGAGAGCTTCGTCAAATTGGCTTGCTCTTTTGATTGATCGTCGGAGGGCCAGTGGGGTATTCTCATCGGTAGACATTCCTCGAATAGAGGGTTGTTGCCTTTGACCTTCAGTAGGTGTTGACGGCGTCTCCTCATTCGGACTTCCTTGAATTTCTTCGGCAGGAGCTTCTTTCAAGCTGAAAGTTTTTTTGAAGTGAATTGGTCAATGTGACGTCGATGAACCGTCGCATCTGTCGGATCAGTGATCTCGACCATAGCTTGGCCTATCTTGTGGGTGAAGATTCCTCTTGATGGTCTCAAGTCGTTTCCTCGGAAGTATACGACGTCACTCGAATCCACGCATCGTAGTGAGGAACGTACGCTTCTGGCTTTGAACAGTTTCTCTGGGCTCTCTTTGGTGGTAGCATGTGCGGCATTCCAGTATTGCAGTAGGAAGTTGCCTAGGAGTATCTCCAACTCTACAACCGTCCTTGGATTTGCAGAGGAAATGGCACTCTTGACCGTTTTCACCAAATTTTCTGCTGCGCCGTTCGAGCAGGGGTGGCGTGGTGCTGTGCGCATATGTCGGCATCCAATACTGTCCATCCAAGATTTAATTACGCAACGCAGAATTGTGACTCATTGTCAGTCACCAACGCTGGAGGAATACCCTCTCACCTGAAACGATTTCATTGTGCCTGCATCACAAACGATTTGATTGATCGCAAATATCCTGAAACTGTAACGCGCTGCTCCTGGGTAGGCGCCATCGCGTAGGCGTGGATCACCACAAGTTTGTACTTTGTTGATTTCGTTGTCGTTAGTCTTCGGAACACAACATGCTTTAGTTGTTCGACTAGAACTATTTCGTCGTCATTACTAGTTACTACTTTACTCACTAAAACTGATTCACCATTCTCTATCAAACCGCTTGTTGAGGTTACTGGTGGATTACCGGTCCAACCTTGACGCTCGTAGACGGCAGACAGGGATGCTTAATTTCCGTAGTCTGTGCTGCCGAAACCTGTCTCTCTAAAGCGTTTCGCCGTCCATTATATACCTGATACACGTTGAAGTTGACTGCATTATAAATCGTAATGCACTGTATGTATAATATTAAAGAGTTCCCTAGCCCATTAAGGACATCCTCTGTTTGAGCTAACTTTGCCCATGACGTTTCTTGACGCCGCTACTACCACAGTCGAGTTCTGAGCTGAACACCTTTCGCTGCGGTTCACAATCCCCTTATCTGAAATAAGACTGTGAATACCCCAATTAATCAGATCGAATACCTTGGCAATATGCAAAGAGGGCAACAACCATTGCGCATAAATATCGCAATAACAATGATATATTA
>UZAN01051542.1:6157-18815 GCA_900618425.1 Echinostoma caproni | reverse complement strand
TTGGGTTTCTAATCCAACACAAGCTTTCTTCGTTTTTTTATTCCACACCCACGTGTGATGAACAGCAGACGGGGCCGACCGGTTCCACTGTAGAAAGTCGATGAAGATCAACTGGTCGAGGGCGTATGATGCTGACCTGTGCGCCTGTGTCAAGCAGGAAGCGTATCCTGGAATGATGATCAGCGATGAAGTACGGGTGACTTGATTATGGCGAGCCGGACACGATCTTCGCCTGGGCCGACCGGCTTACCGGTTTGCCGATTTGACGATGTAGGTGCAAGGGTTAAGGCACCTTTTCGAGGCGTCACCGTAACGATAGTGGTACCAGCAAATCCCGTCCGATGGTAAGCGTGATCGCGGGCGCCTAGGGCCCCGGCTCCTATGGTGGGAGCGTGTGGGACGGCGTTGTCGTGGCCGGTTACGAGACAATGTCAACGCCTGTACCGGTGCAACTAACGTTGTAACACAGGCCAATAGTTCGGCGTTGTCAGAGGAAGGTGGCGGTGGCGCTGACTGTGTGAAGGGTTGAACCGACAGTTGGTCGGCATATACCCTATCAGCCATTTCCGCTAGTTCCGTCAGCGTGCAGCGTTAGCCGAAATACTGCAGCATAGAGGTAGAGCTTGGTAGAGCTTGCAACCAAGACAAACGAAGGATATCTTCCATCGACCGTTAAACTGGCGGCCTGATCCTGCATGTAACTGAGTAGTTTCTTTGGTGTGTCGAGGCCGTTTTCGCCAAGAGGCAGGTCGTCTATAAGTTGCTTGAGACGGCATTCCACGGGCGTGTTGAATCTGCCCAGGATCGCATCGCGGAGTGCGTTATGATGGTGGGTTGCAGACAATATCGCGCAGACCCGGGTCCATGGACCTAGGAAGGTGGCCTACTAACTGAGTAAGCTTAGCTAACTGATTGGTCACCTTAGCTAANGGCCTCGACCTGGGTCATCCAAAATTCTGGTTCTTCAGAAATGAATTCAGGTATAGGGCTTGTAGGCCAAAGACGCTCGTTTCCTCTGCTGCGGCGATAGCGCCGTTCTTCCTACCCTCAGAAAATTGATTGAACATTGAGTAAGGTGTGAATCAAAAGGAGAACAAATGAATAATACATTTGTGAGGATGCCCGAACAATAATACTAGTGCAATAGAAACAAATGAGTAAAACGAGTATCTAACGATGTAAGTAATTACGAAGCGCAAACAGCTGAATATGGAGGGTTTTCGTAAGCAAAAGTCGGGTCACCGGTAAAAAGGTAACAGATAATATAAACTGTTAAAAAATGAAAATAAAAAAGGATTGTTGTACGGGGCACCAGACTCACTGAAAACTTTCAGCTCGTTGCGTGCTGAAAGAAAACAGGTTAAACAAAGTTGGGCTCACCAATTTAGCACCTAAGACGGGGTGAGCAACGGTAAGTTCACTAACTCTATCGTTCGGGCGTATTACGAAGTTCCCCAAGGAGCGAGCGAATCGAGGACGAAGTCAGATACGAGCGTTTGTAGTATAATGTGACCTGCAGTGAAAAAGTGTACACAAGGCCAAGCGTACGATACGACTCACCGGAAATTATGTCATCTTTGAGGTCATATGCGATCTCGAAACAGAGGGCAATAAAACAAAATGCGGTCTTTACATGAATTATGGAAATAGCGTTGATAAGTGAAAATAATTTAACCAGTGTCCTCCGATCTAGAATTCATACGAACACGTGTGCAGTCTGTGTTCAAGAATCCTGATAAAATAAGGACGTAGATGACTACCCAGTGTCAATAGACGGTTTTCAATTCTACCGGCAGGATCGTGGAACCGGAGGAAAAAAGACCGGAGGGGGTGTTGCGACATATGTCAACGTCTTCTGGTGTCACAATTCCCATGTTGTTCATCAGTACTGCTCAAAAGGTATCGAGTGCCTAACTATACATTGTCACCCTAGATTTTCCCGTTTTACTCACACAATTTTAACTAACTTGTGTATAGCTCCTTCCTGTACACACTCAGATCGTATGTTATTTTTCGACTCGTTCATACCTTTTATTGCACCACTTTTAGATGTTAACTTGCGTATAATCTTTGGTGACTTCAACCATACTAGCACTTATCCACTTTTATCATTGGGTACGACAGATTTCTGTCACCCTCCCACAAGAGGTAACTCTATATCGAACAGAGTAATTACCAACCACCCAACCCTTTTTCTTTAGCACTAAAAGCTCTTATTTCTTCCAGTGACCATTGCTTACTCTTAGTTCGACCTAAAGTTTATTCACATAGTGCATACAAATCTTTCTCCCGATCTGAGCACATCAGATTTCGTTGTCGTAACTTCTCACCTACACGTGTTTCTCTCCTGAATGAATCTCTCAGACAGGCCTCCCTATGGTTTTCATCATCTTCTCTGCTCACATGTGTTCCCCTACTCACCCAAACAATCAATGTCATTTTTAATTACTGCTGTCTTATTCAACGTCTCTATGTGTTCAACGGAAGGATAAACTCTCCCCTACTAAAGTCTCTGCGACGACAAAAGGAACGCGAGTACAAGTCTCACAATGCTTCAGCTGTTAGGTATTTGTTTAGGCTTATCAAAGCTGAATTAAAACGATTGACCGCATTATTCTCTGATCGAATTCTGAGGACTGGAAACAGCAAACACCTATGGCAACGTAGAAAACTCCTCTGTGGAAAGAAGAACGTACGGTTGAAGCTGAATGTGGATGCTGATGATCTCAATGAAGCATTCCTGCGCCAATCATCGGACATTCTTCCTGCCTACTCACCACAAAATGTTTGTAACGTGGAACCTCTCTCATATTGTGATGAGCTAAAACTTTTAAAAATCTGCAATTCGTCTTCCTCTGAAGGTCGGGATGACTTACGTCCAGCCCTCTTCAAATTTGGTGCTGCTTCCCTAGCTGGGGCAATTACCTCCATCGTAAATTGTAAATTCACACTTCTACCATCCCCGACTGTTGGAGGTCACAATCATACCAATTCCCAAAGCATCCAAATCTTCTATCCTTTCCAAACATTTTCGTCCCATTGCATTAACATCTTCAGCTCTTGAATTGACTGACAAGGCCATCTTCAAACGCCTTCAGTAGTCCACAAAAATTCCCAGTGATCCGCTACAGTTTGCTTACAAACCTAATAGATCCACCCTGGACGCAGTCTCTACCCTCATTCATTTCATCACTAAATCGTGGAACAGCTCTGTTAAGTCTGTTCGGTGTGTATTTCTGGACCACTCTTCTACATTTGTCCCTTCCTCGATCTAAGTTGTTACAAAAACTGGAATCGTTTGAATGCCCCACGCAGTTGTTAGTTTGGTTATCCAACTATTTTACCGATAAGGTACAAACCACTAGATTGGGGAAGGCCATATCGAAACCCTTAGTCAACAACTCCGGGGTCCTTCAAGGAGCTGTGCTATCCCCATACTTATTTGCCACTTATATTTGTGATATTCCCTGTATTTCTCCAGCCCGAATTTTGAAATATACAGATGATGTCGTGTTGTGCCAACCCATTACTTCTTACTCTGATCTAAGCTCTTCTACCGATAATCTTGATCAAATTCAGTCATTCTCCTCCTCATTGGGGCTAACCCTAAACCCCAGTAAATGTGCTCAGTGTTTATATAGTTTTGCTCGCTCTCCATATCCGACAGACCCCACAGTGATTAATAACAATCCTTTATCCAGAGTAAACTCTGTCGAATATCTTGGTGTAACCGTAGATATCAATCTTCATTGGTCAACCCACATCCACAACTGCACTGGCAAACTGCGGCGCTTTTCATTTCAAATACGAAAGCTCAGGCAGTTTCGCGCATCCCAGTCAGTTATTTCTACCTTTGTTTATCAGTGTGTTTTCCCCATCTTACTCTACTGTTCCCCAGTTATTTTTCCTGGGTTACTCAAACAGGATTTCAAAGTCTTACGCCGCGGTCTAACCATTATTTATCGTGTCTCTTCTATTCCTGTGAATGATTTAGCTGTAAAACTTTCAGAGTATCACGTAACTTCCTGTGTGAAATTTGCTGAGAGGATTCTCAGAGATCCTGACCACCCATTGCACGCAAAACTGACACGATGTCGTTCCCATCATTCAACACGCTCCCAATTCCGCCAAATATCATCTCGAATTAACGCATACCGCAAGTCACCCATACCGTATCTTGCTCGTCTACTCATAAACAAAGGGCGGACACTAAGTGAACTTTGTCTTAACCTTGGATTATGAAATATCCCCATGCCTGTAAAAACTTTTCTCCCCGTTGATTATGTACATTGTGACGGTTAGCGTGTATGATTTTTCAACTGAAACGTGAGCTCTAGTGCTTGCAAAAGTTAAACACAATACAATACAATACGTTTGTGTGTGTGGATGGGTGGGTCGGAGGGAGTTTAATGTGACCTTTAACCACTTGAATCAAGTGACACGTCATGTTCCGTCTTGGTTTTCACACACGGCCAAGGCAATTGGAGTGCCTGCACCAAACGCTTTTGGGCACACAGATCGGGGCCTAGTAAGCGAATGGCNCATCGAAAGCCTTCTCCGGATCGATCTTGTGCCCGGTGTCGATGAGATGCCCCAATACAATACAAATGAATAAATGCATCAAATTCTGGTGACTGCTGTGGAGTGCTTCAAATACAATAAAATTTCAGTTCCCGTTGCATTTGCTCTATACACGATGAATTTCCCTTTAAACTTGAATCAAATCCTCCACTACTCTTATGTAGCAGTTTTTGTTAATTTCGGCAGTCATGCGTTTACTGTGAGAAATAAATTTACAGGACAAAAGAGCTGTCCAGTGCTCTTTGTTGGTTATCACAATCTACCATGCATCTTTTTGGATCTTAGAGCATTGGCTATTTCGACGACAACAACAGCCCAAGGACAAGAGCAAACGGACACAAATAGTATTTTTTTTTTAAAAGGGAGCCGAGAGCGCCAGTGATTGGGCAACACGCGTCATCGTATTTACCAACACCGATTCGAGGATGAATCACTCGACATGGTGAGCGCCGTCTCGTGCTGACATGTGATGGTGGTGCGGTGGTCGTTCATCGTCAGCAGGGCCAATGACCAATGGGGATAGAAAGTAGGCGCGTGGGTGTAGCGCGTGCACGTGCATGTCTGTCTATCGATCGTACCGTGTTTATGCGCTGAATATCGATCATGGCGAACAGACCTGGTGGTGGTTGATAAAACACGGTTAGGTTTCAACCGGACGGATTGCGCCTCACGTTCGTTTGTCTTGGTGTGTTCATCTACTGATTCGGGATCTGATCTTTTATTCAAAATGCGGGAAATTGTGCATATGCAAGCGGGACAATGTGGGAACCAGATTGGTTCGAAGGTGAGTCTGTGTTTGGCATAATATTGTTCTCTGACTGTTGCAGAACGTTGTGATGCGCTACTGCTTGTTTATGATCTAGAAAATGTTGTATTCGGTTCCAACATTCATTTAATTTGAAGTCGTAAGGTCATATCATAACTTTTCGATGACATTTATCACTTGTGTGAGGCTAATTTTGTGTATTCAAACAGGGCGACATGTTGCCGTTGATTTGATGTAACAAGTGGTGGATGATGTTGGACAAAGATGAACAGCGTTGTGTTGTAAAATCTGTGCATGGATTATATTCGTGTGTCCCCCTTTCCCGTAGGGCTAATAATAGCATCTATAGTCTGTCTGGTTTAACTAGTCCAATTTTCCTATCAGAAAAGCAATGTATTGGATAGAGACATACTTTTTAAATTGGATTATTGTATTTTTCTTCAGTTTGATTCATCAGTTCGAACGAAAGAGGTCGCTATAATTACAAAGGAGATCCATTGAAATATGTATGTAGGTTGTATGTTGACAAATAAATTGATAGACCACGTAAAACATTCTTCCTTTCGCGCTATTGGTGATTCATTTCCTTTTAACCCATCATTTGTCAAATTCTCCGGCGGGTTCAACAAACGCCACACATCTTAGTCATTGTTCATCTTCCGGTTGCGTATCTTGAATTTCAGATTATTCTAGCTAGATTCATTTATATACGAATATATCCAAATGTGTTTGGAATAACTCCTTCGGTAGCTGTCGGGTGTTAGGCTTCTAAATGGGATCGGCCTGTTGATGTGGTCCTAGCAACATACCAATCCAGCCTGATCGATAGTTTAACTAGCACGACTCGACTGTGAAGCGATCGACGTGTGGAAATGCAAAGCGAATCAACTAAACAGTCCTAAACGATCAATATGCAACTTCACCATTTTGCTTGAATTTCGATTCATCACTTTTGATTCGTCATATATGGAATAGTTTACTCATTGATTTTTTGTTTCATTGAATTGGTGAGGACGTTGGACTGTTGTGGCATATTACTTTGGATGTGCTTTGTAGAGAATGACCGACCGTTCGGGAACTCTGAGAAGTTTGACGGTCTGGGTGCATGTTCGCAAACAGCTATGTGTTGTGCTGTTCTCTCCCCGTTTTACGCGTCCATTCTCTGAGCGGCTGGTTAACGGTTACGGTTCATGATAGGGGATCACTTATTGGCTTGGGAATGTGAGGTAAGTGATTGAGCATATTTTATTTTCACTCTTACCATTTTAATTTTGATTAGTTTCATTGAAATCTATTCTTACCGCTTGTGGCGAAATTAAACCACGTGACCAGTTCGTCCCCTAATGCGGACTCCACGCTCCAGACCACAATCCTGTTAGTCTCGTGACCGTTTCATGGGCTTGGTTTGTTCCGCTTGGAGCATTTTGTTAATGTTGCTTTTATAACACTAATATTGGGTTAGTGGGTGCTACATTTCTCTGGAGTTACTTTGGCGATGTCCCCATAGATTCACCTAAAACTGAGAGTCATTAAGCTTTTGTTAATTGTCATTCGATGTAATCTCTCGTTCAATCTGGTGTACTTTAAAGGAGGTCGCGATTCGCATTCATTTTGCCATAAACTACATTGAAGTATCGTGGTCATATACCCGAGACTAGGGCCACCAGTTCCAGGAAGGCAAAAGTGTTGCAAGAGTTGGCCTGTTTCCATGAGCAGTTTCAGTTCAGTTTCAGTTTGAACAACCATTAACCATGCACTTTCGTTGCGCCGGTTTTGGTCGCTGTCTTTTGGCTGCCCATTGGGAAGAAGAATAGGAGAAGAAAGGAAAGTTGAAAGTGGAGTCGAAAAGAAAATGGAGAAGTTCAGTGGACTAAGGTTGGGAAGAAATTGAGGAGATGCACGAACGCCACTGTTTACGACACCCAGCCATATCGCTCAGTGTCTTTAACCATCAGTTACGATCATCCCGAGGTCCCCAGCCAGGGAGCCTAACAGGACCTATGTGACCTAAACTCCTGGTTAGGGTTTTCGTACCCTCGTGCCAAGTCTTAACTTGACCACCCTTGACTTTTTCCACTCGGTATCTTCTTCGGCCAACATCGCTCGCCGTGGTGACCTACCTGGTGACATGCGTAGCACATGTCCCAGCCAACGTAATCTATGGAGGTCGACAACTTGCTCCAGTGGGCGACCGTATTTACCCAAAACTTTGTCCCTAATATCAGCATTGCTCATCCGGCTACCCCACCAGATTCGTGCAATGCTGCGTAGACAGTGGTGTTCAAACACCGACAGTCTGTCTTTATCTTGTTTTCTTAATGGCCAAGTTTCTGCATTGTATAGCAGAACTGGCCGAACTGTCGCGGCATACACTCGACCCCTCACAGACAGCCGGATGTCGCGACGGCGCCACAGATGTCTCAAGTTAGCAAGTGCCAACCGAGCCTTCTGTATGCGAGCTGATACTTCATCCGTGATGCGTCCATCGGGTGAGATGTAGCTGCCCAGATAACAAAACTTATTCACCTGCTCTATTAATTCTCCAGTAAGAGTGAGGTTGGGTGCTGGACCAACCCAGTCCTGTAGTAACATTTTACACTTTGAAGGTGCAAAACGCATACCGAATGTGGCTACATGAGCAAACGAAGTCAACCCGTAAGAATCTACCAAAGGTTGCGTGGATTTCTTAGGATGTGCTGGAATGTACGACCAGTTACGTGGTTCCTCAATCTTATATGTCTTCTCTGTCGTAGAATGTCCCAACATTGGTTATCGCGCACGTTTTCTATAATTCTCACTGTCAAGTCATCTATATATATATGATGAGCACTTTTCTCAGTCTAGGGTGGAGGACGTTCTTTCCAGTCGCTTGTAACCAAAAATGAAGCCTAAAACGCTCAGAATTTAGTGCATTATGGATTTCAGCGTCTGATTTAATATCATGATCGAGAAGGTTAACCGACTGGACTGTCGACAGACTTTTTATGATTTATTCTGTTTGTCATATTGACTGAAACATCGAATTCCGTGCATCTACGTCCATAGAATTTCTTACCCTTTTGAAAACTTCTGCTTTCATTTTGGGACACGGGCTTTTTTGTTATGGCTGTCACTCGTGAGTTGTAAATATTTATTCTGCGGTTTCTTGAGAATCTGAACGGCCAAAACTGCTCATGCCTACCGCCCTTTGGCATAGTGTTCTGATGGTCCCATCACTTTCTTGTTCTCGCTAGTTTTGGGAAGTCATCTCTGACGAACATGGTATCGATCCGAATGGAATCTATCACGGAGATTCAGACCTTCAATTGGAACGAATAAACGTGTACTACAATGAAGCTGCGGCTGGAAAGTACGTGCCACGTGCCATTTTGATCGATTTGGAACCGGGTACAATGGATACTGTGCGTGCTGGACCATTTGGACAGCTATTTCGCCCGGACAATTTTATCTTTGGTCAATCGGGAGCGGGAAATAATTGGGCCAAAGGTCACTATACTGAGGGTGCAGAGCTTGTGGATTCGGTGTTGGACGTTGTTCGTAAGGAATCAGAGTCATGTGACTGTTTGCAAGGATTCCAATTGACCCATTCTCTGGGTGGTGGGACTGGATCAGGTATGGGCACGCTGCTGATTTCGAAGATTCGCGAAGAGTACCCGGATCGCATTATGGCCACGTTCTCGGTTGTGCCCTCACCTAAGGTCAGTGTCGAAGAGTCTGTTCTGAAAGTTGTTGACCGGATTCTCCTTCTGTTTTTTTACTATCTTCCAGATTAGGTGCCATGCATGTGTAAAATTGCTTCTTTTCGTTTATCGGATGTGATACAGAATGACTGCCGCACTATGCTCCCAGTGTATCTCTCATTGTTCCAAGAGTGTTGCACGGGATATCGCTCATAAGCCCCTTGCATTCCTGTTCCGGTTGTGCCATTGGAATGTCTCTTTAGCATTTTTTTTCTGAATCATCTTCTGTTTATCCTGTATCTTTATGCAAACCGATATTTGCGTTGGAATATGCGCACTAAGAAAAGGAGTTGATGTACAAACATTTTGTCGGATATTCCCATCCATACTCTTCCTTATGGCAGTTAAGAAATGCGAAACAACGACTGCTTCCATACACGTTCCATTGTGTGTTGAGACAGACCCACTTTCTGAGACGGAAATCCAAGCCTTGGGACGTCACAAAGCGCCCGACATCGGTGGTCTTTCCCCAGCCTATTTAAAGATGACAGAATTTAGCTTGTTCAGTTTTCAGTTTGAACAACCATTAACCATGCATTTTCGTTGCGCCGGTTTTGGTCGCTGTCTTTTGGCTGCCCATTGGGAAGAAGAATAGGAGAAGAAAGGAAAGTTGAAAGTGGAGTCGAAAAGAAAATGGAGAAAGAGTCATGTGACTGTTTGCAAGGATTCCAATTGACCCATTCTCTGGGTGGTGGGACTGGATCAGGTATGGGCACGCTGCTGCTTTCGAAGATTCGCGAAGAGTACCCGGATCGCATTATGGCCACGTTCTCGGTTGTCCCTTCACCTAAGGTCAGTGACTAAGAATGAGGCTAGAAGGTTGTTTTTAGCCAGGTTTTACTCGTAGCATTTAGGTTCCTTTAGTCTTTTATGAGTAGCTTAAATGCTTGTGTTTGCTCCTTTTTGTTTTATCGCTTGCATAATAGGATAATTGCCGCACTATGCTCCCAGTGTATCTCTCATTGTTCCAACGGTGTCGCATAGTATGTTGCTCATCTCTTGTCACTGTTTTCGGCAACTTTAATTATGTCCTACCATATGTCTAAACAAATAATTTCGTATAGTCACATCCACCCAGTCGTCTGTGTTCGCTTGCTATGTACATTCTGATACTCTCCGTGTACCTAAACCTATGAGAGCTGTGTAAAACGTATTATTGATTTGCTTCCGGTTCTAACATTTTACGGTATCCTCACAAATACACGTTCACGTTTGTGAATGACTCCACCCATCTGGTCCAGAAAGCTGGCTTGTCTCGTTTTGATCACGTGTCAATCCCGTGGATCTATGCGCATTTTTTCTACTGCAGGTTGTGCACAACTTCAGTCTATTGACCATAATTGAACTCGACCAAATAGAGGTCGTTTAACCACGGGTGACCCGAAAATAGCACGACTGGCCTACTTAGTGCTTATGTTAGCGGTGCATTCCGTATGAGGGTTGTATGCGTGTGCGTGTCTAGTTTCTCACTTAAGGGATGTTTTTTTATGTCGGAGGTGCAGGATTCTCTACGCACTTATTTGGCGACTTGATCTGACTACGACCAATTAGGTTAATAAAAATTGTATAGGATGGAGAAGAAAAGGGCCATCGACACGTTTGCGTCATTGGCAATCAGTACGACGTTGATTGCGCAAGTAACTGTGCCTACAATCATAAAGCATAAATAAAAATCATTGTGGATTTAAAATTAATTCGTTTAGGACCTTCTTTCCAGGGAGAATACAAGCTAAATAAGGAACCGTTGCATCACCATTGATTTTTATATAGAAGGGTAAGCTGTGATGACTAGATTCGGTTGTAGCTTGAGAGTGCAGGCAGATAGGTCGGGATTGAGCGGATGACTTAGGTCGTTATATATTATCACCGGGGATATTCGTAAAATCACAGTTTTGTGATCACAGCGTTTATGGGAATACGATAAATTATGGCTAATTACTGATAAACCGCGGCAAAGAGGAATGCAATCCTTTTTAGTATGCTAGAGGAAATTGTGGACGAACAATAAAGTATGACAGGAAAAAAGCACTAATAACCAAAAGCACACATAGTTGTATGTTTCACCTTAAATTTGAAACACAGTCCACTTTTTACATCGCATCAAGGCCGAAAAAGGCACATGTCGCGAGATGTTGACATTTCGTTTAGTCTTCTCAATGACTGGCGCAAAACAAGCAAGCGTACATATATGGCGCATGAGTTGATAAATTTTGGTGGACGGATGTGTACAGATAGCCAGGGGCTATTAAAATTACATACAACAGGTCAACTCCACGACAAGTGAATTGATTGCGTCAATTACTTGGGCGCACAAAACGGGTTATTTTTATCTGATTAACGCTTTTCTGAACTATCAACAGTTTTGTATCTCAGTTAAGTAATAAGGGTTCCGAAGAGGAATCGGGGTCAATTATGCCTTTGGTTGTTATGATCTGCTTTGCAATTGATTACTCCGGGTTCCATGTATCCGCATGGTTATTGAGTGTGGGTTGTCTCATCGAATTCACCAACCGATCCTTCGTTGTGACAATTGACGGTCGGTTCTCCCTAGGTATACATAACCGCAACTGCAGTTGAACTGGTATGTAGTGTCTGAGGCAGAACCAGGTTGCCAACTATGTCTGTATAGGTCTGACCAGATTCATTCCACTAGTAGAGGCAGCAAGTCGAAGTTGAGCAGATGGACGTGTGCGGTTTAGAGCTGAAGTTAACTTTTAGCAGTTAGTACTTACATGGTTGGCCAGCTGGAATACAGAGTGTTGCGACCATTCCTTTTTGGGTGGTGGTAGCGTAGTGGTTAAGTTGCTGTCATTGGTGTGCTATGGACCGAGGTTCGAACTGCTCCAGTGCCTCCCTACTTTGGTGATGAACAGCTTTGCTGGCGTTCGGTTCAATACCAGGTCTAACCTAGCGGTGCCTTATGTGGTTCTCTACTCCAAGTACCGGGGCTTAGGTTACCGGTTTCTGTCACCCAATAGCAGGTCTACACGACTATGGGGTTTACCCCGTCTGCTGTTCATTACACGAAATGTTTATAACAAAGAAGAAAGATACGAACAGTCGCGCTGGTGATTTGAAATACGAGTTGCGTTTTTTAGTGCACCTGTCTAATTAGGGCTCACTGAGCGTTTGAGGACTTAATGTATGACTGGGAGCCTGCATGTTATATCATCAGCATTTTCGTGCCTCGAGAAAACCGGTAAACTCTATCTGCTCTATCCTAATACCGGCCTTTGGTGTGCGATTGGCATTGTCAAGAGAGACGGCTCGGAAAGCTTTAAGTTCCAAACTTATTTGTTTGCTCGGCAGTCGAATTTCGAAATTTTATTCATCGATTTGTTTTCTTTCACCCCAGATGCCTTTTCTCTGGTGATACAGCCACAATGTTCCATAACCGGCTCACTCTTTTATCCACGTTTTTGCGTTCCCCCTATAGGTTTCCGACACTGTTGTGGAACCCTACAATGCCACTCTGTCAGTACACCAGCTGGTGGAGAATACGGAGGAGACGTTCTGTATTGATAACGAGGCACTGTATGACATATGTTTCCGCACTTTGAAACTGACCACT